>KV003997.1:164964-178663 GCA_001598015.1 Dorcoceras hygrometricum | reverse complement strand
AGCTATAGCTTTTGGCCTAGTGGTAAGCGCTTGATCCTAACAATTGGTATCAGAGCCAAGGTCACGGGTTCGATTCCCATTGATTGCAAGGAGTGCAATTATTGGGAGGGGGATTGTTGAGGTGCAATAATTGCCCCTAATAGGTAGAGCGATTGAAACGTGGCGCTTGTGTTGCTATACAGTTTAAAAGATTGGAGTTGCACCGTTACCACAAGCTATAGCTTTTGGCCTAGTGGTAAGCGCTTGATCCTAACAATTGGTATCAGAGCCAAGGTCACGGGTTCGATTCCCATTGATTGCAAGGAGTGCAATTATTGGGAGGGGGATTGTTGAGGTGCAATAATTGCCCCTAATAGGTAGAGCGATTGAAACGTGGCGCTTGTGTTGCTATACAGTTTAAAAGATTGGAGTTGCACCGTTACCACAAGCTATAGCTTTTGGCCTAGTGGTAAGCGCTTGATCCTAACAATTGGTATCAGAGCCAAGGTCACGGGTTCGATTCCCATTGATTGCAAGGAGTGCAATTATTGGGAGGGGGATTGTTGAGGTGCAATAATTGCCCCTAATAGGTAGAGCGATTGAAACGTGGCGCTTGTGTTGCTATACAGTTTAAAAGATTGGAGTTGCACCGTTACCACAAGCTATAGCTTTTGGCCTAGTGGTAAGCGCTTGATCCTAACAATTGGTATCAGAGCCAAGGTCACGGGTTCGATTCCCATTGATTGCAAGGAGTGCAATTATTGGGAGGAGGATTGTTGAGGTGCAATAATTGCCCCTGCTAGGTAGAGCGATCGAAACGTGGCGCTTGTGTTGCTATACAAAAGAAAAGATTGGAGTTGCACCGTTACCACCAACTATAGCTTTTGGCCTAGTGGTAAGCGCTTGATCCTAACAACTTTGAAAGTCGAGGGTAGTGTGAGTCGGTAAACGGGTCAAAGTGAGGCACCTATCATGTAGAGTCTCAATGACGTTTCGAGTAGTGAGGACTAATTAGTACAACCAAGACCTCGGACTTATCCACTCGACAAATGGTAACCACTTGGAAAGTCTGAACGAGGGTAGTTCGATAGATCACCAGGTCACTATCCATCTGCATGCTCAGAACATCACAATGTTCCCTACCAATGAAACATGGTACTTCACATCGCAGACGCTAGTCTCAAGCTCGGGCGGCCTTATCCTCATTTTGACGGTCCAATCGACTAGGAACATGTTCAGAATACACAGTGACTATTAGATGTGTTTCATGATAGCCATCACATCCACTATCACATATAACATACACTATGGTGCATTCTAGGTCTTTATCCAACACAATTGTTAACATTATAATCATAATAAAAATAAAGAATGCCATAAAGAAATGCGTATATCATAAATAAAGATTGTTATACACAAGAGTCAATAAAACCCACACGCCACAAGTTGGCTAGTTGGGCATCTACTCTAACATGTGCAACATCTGTTTGAGCAACATCTGTTTGAGCATCTTGTGCATTTGGCGCTACAGCTCCAACAGCAGGCACACTTGGAGAGATCTGATCCTGCGTTGAGTCAACGTTAGTTAAATCGATGACTACTGGATTATCTGTCAGATCTTGTTGAGCATTGTTATGCGGTGTGTCCAGTGCTGGTTCCATCTCTGCTGAATGTCTTTGTTGAGCCACGTCATCATATGAGTTATCAATGCTGGAAGATTCTAGACGTGTACATAAGTCGTTAAGGCTCGCAGCTGAGTTGGATCTAAAGCTTGTGTCATCAAATACAACGTGTGCTGATTCTTCAACAGTTAGACTTCTATTGTTGAATACTAGATAAGTCTTGCTCACTGCTGAATAACCTAGGAAGATCCTGCATCATATTTTGCATCAGAAGCTGTTAGGTGCTTCTTACCATTATTATGAGTGAAGCATTTTCACCCAAACACCCTGAAATATGAAATATCTGGTTTCTTGCCACTACAGATCTCATATGGGGTTTTACCGTGCAACTTATTAATCATAGATCTGTTCTGAGTGTAGCAAGCTGTGTTAACTGCTTCTACCCAGAATTTTTGTGAAATACCAGAATAAGCAATCATAGATCTAGCAGCTTCTTTTAAAGTACGATTTCTCCTCTCAGCAAGCCCGTTCTGCTGAGGAGTTCTAGCTGCTGAAAGCTCATGCTTTATCCCAATGTCTTCTAGATAAGAAGTTAATTTATGATTTAAAAATTCAGTACCACGATCACTTATTATACTGTTGACTGTACAAGATCTGTCATTTTGCAAAAGTTTTAAAAGGCGTATCAGCTGGTCAGCGGTATCAGATTTTGCCTTTAAAAACAACACCCAAGTAAATTTATTAAAATCATAAATAACAACTAGGGTGTAGTTCGTTCCCCCTAAGCTAGTTACGGGAATAGGACCAAAAAATCCATATGTAAAAGCTCTAAGCTTCGGGAAGAACGTTTACCGTCTTTCTTTTTAAAAGTAGATTTAATTTGTTTACCAATCTGACATGCGGCACAGATCTTGTCCTTTGAAAAATTGATTTTGAGCAGACCAGAAATCATTTCATGCTGACTCAAATGAGCAAGAGTTTTAAAGTTTAGATGGTTCATTCGCTGATGTCACAACCAGCTCTTGGAAGAGTTGGCTGCTAAGCAAATTTGTTCAGATCCCATGGGTTCTGACCAATTGATAATGTAGGTATTCCCCAATCTTTTACCTACCAATACAGTCAGTCCTTCTGGACTCTGAACTGTGCATGTGTGCTGTTGAAAATTAACTATGTAACCTTTGTCACATAGCTGACTAATGCTAATAAAATTATAACGCAAGTTATCAACAACTAAGACATCTGATATAGAAATGTTACCGTGGATAAGCTTACCCTTATCCACAGTGTTACCATGAGCATTGTCACCAAAGACTATCTTTGCTCCTCTGTGAGGTGTCACATCTGTTAGCAGCTTTGGGTTTCCAGTCATATGTCTTGCACATCCACTATCCAGGTACCATATGATCGATTCACCTTCAGCTTTGTACCTGTTATCCTGCAATCATAAAAACAGATTTTGGTACCCAATTTTACTTGGGTCCAGATAGGATTACTCCTTTCGGGACCCATACTTGAATTACCTTCACAGTTTTCCCAGTATGATAGTCCATAAGGGTCTGTGCAGAATTATTGTGAGATCTATTGAGCTTTGGTTTGATATTCTGACCATTTAGATCTCTACGGGGCCTAACCTTTTTCCATTAACAGTATAAAATCAAATAAAATCAACTACGTCAAAATACTGAAAATAACATGTTTTAAACCAATATCAAACTGTATCAACTCCAAATAACACTGCTGCGGTCAAAGGATACTGCTGCAGCAGGCGCTCAGATGTCTTCACCGCCAGCCGGTGTAAACTCATCAGCAGGGTCATCACCTGCACCATTTAAACCTAGTGAGCCTAGAGGCTCAGCATGCTCTATCGTATACCATAACAAAGTACATACTAATAAGATCGCATGCAGGCACATACTTGTAATAAAATAACGTTAAAAAAATGAATGCGTGCATGATCTTAAAACATTGCTCATACATTTCATATCATAACATATCATATAACATATAAGGCATGGCATAACGTAACATGAAAAACATATGAGTCGTATCCTGAAGTGTGACTAAAGTCGATTGATCAATCTATAAACCAACGTACACGGCGATGTGGTTCGCCCCGATATCACACGAGGATCCATATATGTCACACCTATATGTTGCCACTTCAACCCGATATCACACGAGGATCCATAGGCTGCCACTTCACCACGATATCACACGTAGATCCATAAGCTTATAAGTTGCCACTTCACCCCGATATCACACGAGGATCCATAAGCTGCCACTTCACCATGATATCACACATGGATCCATAGGCTCATCATACATCATCATAGATCAAAAATCATTCAATCCATCTGGTTTTGTCCTTTAAAAGAACATTCCTTTAACATTCATAAAACATTCATGATGCATGCATTTTCATAAAGTTATGAAAGTTTAAAAGTTTAGCCCGTTAATGTATATTTAATCATTTCCTTTAAAACATTTACATACATAACATACTACATATATAATTAAATGTACACTTACGGGCTTCTACATTTTTCTACTTCGGTCGAGGATTGATTCCGGAGCCTGGCCCACTACTTCTAGACTACACATCGCTCTTAACTAAAGTTAGGATAAAATTATTAGATTTGGTGATAACAAAATAAGACTAGTTGCTATTGGACAAATCAGCCGTCGCAATTTAACAAGAGAATATTTTCAGCTGATGGTGATTGATTCAGCAGTTGGAACTATCAGTTGTAAGCTACAGTGGATCAGTCGTGATATTATCAGTCGAAGTTGATTTCAGCAGGATGCTTATTCAGAGGTAATCAGCAGATGAAAGAATCAGCAGATGATTAGCAATCAGCAGGCACAAGCGTTTGAGAGATAGCATGTTTTGTTAAGGATTACAAAACGACAGCGTTTGGATTAGTCAAAACGACAGCGTTCAAATAAGTTGAAACGGCAGCGTTTTGATCTAGCGCTATAATCTCAGTCTTTAGATTTTGCGTTGAAAAATTCAGCAGGTAGCTACAGTGAAATTCAGCAGATGGCTACAGAGGAATCAGCAGAGAGCTACAGTGGATTGTTTACCAGTCGATGGTACTTAATGTTAGAGGTAGTTAAACGATGTCGTTTGGATAAATGGATATGACAGCATTTTGCCTTCGCGCTAAGATTCAGCAGATGCTTTTTGTGATAAGGAAAACCAGCAGGTAGCTACAGTGATCTTGGACCAGCAGATACTTTTTGAAGTAAAATATTTCAAGCGACCATCTGGTGCATATCGTCAGTCGTTGAAGCCATCAGCCGTTGTACACCTATCAGAGATTCAAGTCATCAGTAGTTGCGCGAACTATGAATCGATTCAAACGTTCATATCAGAAGAAATCAAGGGCGAAGATTGAATCGTACATATGCCATTAATTGAGGGTACAATTTACTTTTGAGTCATTCCTTATTGAAGTTATTCTAACAAAGCTCAAGACTCGAAGAACACTACTGTTGTTATTCATAGACAAACCTTCGAGTCCATTCTCTGGTTCATCTTGTTGAATCGAGTTTCTTTGTGTTAGAAACCAGAGAATTTTACAGCACTCAGAAATTGTATTCATTGTTATATTTTATTGAGTCTGTAACGAACTGGCTTTGTGAAGCAGTTCAAAAATATCATTTCGTTACTTGTAACCAGCAGCAACGTCTGCGTGTGAATTTAGTGAGTCTAGGAGTTCATGCAAGTGAGGCTTGTGTGATTGGGTGTTTGTAGAAAGGCTACTTGTATCAAATCTTCTAGTGATACCTTCCGAGGAGGAAGAAAGGGAGACGTAGGATATTTATATCCGAACTTCCAGAAACAAATCCTTGACTCTTATCTTTTAAATTCAGCAATCTATTCACTGTTTATCTGTTCACAAATTGATTGGCCTGTTTCCGCACTATTTTTGTTGGCCAAGAGATTTGCATAAAACTGAGATCCTTAAGTTTGGTAACTCAAACTTAAGTTAAGCAGTGCTTGTAAAACAGTTTAAAAGAGATTCGAAAATCGAAAATCGAAAGGAGTTCATTCAACCCCCCCTTCTGAACTCCTATACGCATATTGATCCTATTTCTGGGACCATCAATTGGTATCAGAGCCTGCGATCTCAGTTATTGAACAGTTATTTTTCGTGCTTTACTATATCTTAATATGTCGATCTCTCACAACAAGATTCCTTTGTTTTCAAGGGAAGAGTATGATGATTGGAAGATTCGGATGCAAGCTCATCTAGCATCTATGGATGATGACATGTGGTATGTCATCACAGAAGGACCATTGAAAATAATTAAGCCCAATCTGGCGTTTGCGGTATCAAATGGCGAACCTCAGTTTCTTGAGAAAGCCAGACATGAATATACCCATGATGACAAGAAAAAGGCGAACCTAGACAACATGGCAAAAGACATACTATTCAAGACGCTGGACAAAGACAAGAACATGTTCAGCAATATCAAGAACTGTCCTACTGCCAAAGACATATGGGAGAAGCTAACCCAGATATGTGAAGGAAGTGACGAAACAAAAGAAAACAAGTTAACAGTCGCTCAGCAAAAGTACGAATCCATCAAGATGAAGGATGGAGAGACCATGACAGAGTTCGACGAAAGATTCAGTGCAATTGTCATAGAGTTAACCAGCCTTGGGAAAGAATACAGTAACAAAGAGCTGGCACTGAAGGTCATGAGGGCGTTACCCAAGGAGTGGGACGTGAAGACAATGGCTATGAGGGAATCAAAAGACTTGAACAAGCTGGAGTTGCACGATCTGTTTGCCAACTTGAAAGCCTATGAGTTTGAGTTGGAGACAAGAGCAGAAGCTGGTCCCCCCACATCTCAACCATCGAAAGCTTTGGCAGAAAATACAACTACTGAACAGTGCTCTCCTAGCACCAGCAAGTCTGCTGACCAGCTCAGTGACGACGCCATGTCCCTCTTCGTAAAGAAGTTTGGGAAATTCATGAGAAGATCCTTCAATCCTTCATCTCCTTACAATAGATATAAAATTGATAAAAATGTATCTGATATGAAATGTTATAACTGTGATCGTTCAGGTCATTTTGCAGATGATTGCAATAGACCCAGGAAGGATGACAAATACAGACGAGACGACAAGACAGCTCATCATCAAGTGACAGTGAACAGGAGGAAGTTCATTGTCTCATGGCTGACCAGATGGCTGATGACGAGGGATTCGATTTTTCCAACATTGAATTTACACGAGAAGATCTTGTCACTGCACTAAATGACATGGTCAAAGAGTACAGGAAGCTTTCTCACTCATTCGAGGAAGCTAAAGCTGAAAACATGAGTCTAAAAAGTAGTTCGATTGAATCAAGTTCTGATGAGCTTGAGGATATTGACAGCTTGAAGACTGAGTTGAGTAAGCTAACAGCTGAGAATGATGTGTTGAGATATGAGACCAGTGAGCTCAAAGCTGAAATCGAAGTATTGAAGCAAGTAGTGAGCGCCTGGGATCGGTCTTCTAGATCTCTTCACAAACTGAACGAGATTTAAAAACCAGCCAATGATAAGTCTGGTTTGGGATTCAATAGTAGTGGATTCAGTGAAGGAGAGACCAGTACTCAGTCACAGTAGGCCTATGACAAGTTCAATAAAATGGGCTTTGTCAAAGCTAATGTGATATATGACTGCTTTGAGTCGGTAAAATATGATGATCAGAACTCTCCAAAGTTGAGCGATAATGGAAAAGCTGGTATCGGCTTTTCAAAACCTGAGAGCTTCAAGCCTAACTGGCTAAAGAACAAACTGGACAAAGACAAATGGAAAGCTGGTCAAAAACCGTTTGTTCCTAACCAGTCGTGGCGTAGCTCAAAGAAGGTAAAAACTGGTTGGAAAAATACTCAGCCAAGGAGAGATTCATATGGTCAACATGTCAAATCTAAACTCAAAAGATCTCACGGTAATTCTGCACAGACTTTTGTGGACCCACACACTGGAAAGACCGTAAGGATAATTCAAGTCTGGGTCCCGAAAAGGGTAATACAATCTGGACCCAAGTAAAATTGGGTACCAAAAGCTGCTTGTTTGATTGCAGGATAACAGGTACAAAGCAACAGCTGAAACAACATTGTGGTACCTGTATAGCGGCTGTGCAAGACACATGACAGGAAATAAAAAGCTGCTAACAGACGTCACACCACACAAAGGAGCTAAATTGTGTTTGATGACAATGTATATGGTAACACTGTGGGTAAGGGTAAGCTTATCCACGGTAACATCTCTATTTCTGATGTCCTTGTTGTTGATAATCTTAAATATAATTTGATTAGTATTAGTCAACTATGTGACAAAGGTTACATAGTCGAGTTTCAACAACACACATGCACGGTTCAGAGTCCAAGTGGTCTGACTGTGTTGGTAGGAAAACGTTCGGGGAATACCTACAACATCGACTGGTCAGATCAGCAGGAACCTGAACAATTGTGCCTTGCAGCTGGTTCTTCTAAGAGCTGGCTGTGGCTCAAAGAATGAATCACTTAAACTTCAAAACACTTGCCAAGTTAAGTGAACATGATATGGTTTCTGGTCTGCCAAAAATTAGCTTTTCTAAGGATAAGATTTGTGCAGCCTGTCAGCTGGGAAAACAAATAAAATCAACTTTCAAAAATAAAGGCGGAAAACGTTCGACCCGCTGCCTTGAGCTCTTGAATATGGATCTCTTTGGTCCTATTTCAATCACGAGCTTAGGGGGAACGTCTTACACCCTAGCAGTAGTTGATGATTTTTCAAAATATACATGGGTGTTATTTTTAAAAGCAAAATCAGAAACCGTCGACCAGCTGATAAGACTTTTAAAACGTTTGCAAAATGACAAATCTTGTTCAGTCAACCGGATAAGAAGTGATCGCGGTACTAAATTTCTAAATTTTAAATTAACTTCTTATTTGGAAGATTTGGGAATAAAGTATGATCTTTCAGCAGCTAGAACTCCTCAGCAAAACGGGTTAGCTGAGAGGAGAAACCGCACTTTAAAAGAAGCTGCTAGATCTATGATTGCCTATTCCGGTATTTCTCAAAAATTTTGGGCAGAAGTAGTTAACACAGCATGTTACACTCAGAACAGATCAATGATAAATAGGATGCATGATAAGACCTAGTGAAGGGCAATCCGGCCAAGGAGCATTACTTCTTGATTTGTGCAGATATTGATCTGCTTGTCAATTTGCGAGCTCAAGTCATAGAAGCAGTTGACCAATTCTTTCATTCTTTTAGTTTCAAGAAGTTGGCAACCATTAATATCGACGAGTTATCCAGAAAAGAAGAACAAGTTTTGATCTGGGGCGAGACAGAGATAACTCACGTAGCTCTTAGCAGAAAAAGGTATATTTTGCTGAAATACAGAGAGGTTTTGGTGAGAAAGTTTTTGGAATCATGGAAGAACAACTTTGTACCTGGCAAAGGATCTTCAGTGGTTGATCTAAAGGTAATATATATGCTTTCAGATCTTCACTTATTTGTTCTTGAAGAGTTAAGGGAGCAGGCCCTAGCGCATGGTCTCAAATGGACTAGGACATGTTGCTCCAAAATTATTGAAGGGCACCCCCGTGACCGTGGTGCAATCATTGCCCGGACCAACACCAACACTAAGTCCACGTGCTGGCTTCGAACAATGATTCGTGTGGATGGGGTGTGGGTTGTTGAGCCATTTTGTGACCAATGGGTGAAGATCCCAAGGCCGGTAGTACGTACAGAGGTATCTAAACAGCGATCTTTTGTGGACTTCTTCCCAACTATGAGTGAACCCCTCAGGATTTTGAGAAAAAGATGGGCTGATATTTGTTTGGAAGTTGTTGCATTCTGTATTTCGAGGAGACTACTCCCAGTTGGTTCTGTGCATTTTTGTAGAGGATTGTCAGTGGGTGAACCAGTTTTTCGAGTTGCTCCTCGCCAGTCTCCAGTTTTTGCCTTGAGAGTTTCTCAATTTTGTTCAGTATTTATTGATTTCAGTTTGTTCAGTTGGCTACCTACCACAGATATTACAGATTTTCTATCTTCTATTGCGTTGGATAGAACAATTTTAAGGGATGTACAGATTGCTCAGAACATAGTCTCAGTTGCTCCAAGTGTACAGATGATAGCTGAGCCTTCCTCTTCTGAATCTTCCTCTCATGATATTTCAATGGATTTTGCGGATACTGCTGCTGCTGCTCCTACTCCGGATATTACAGATGCCTTGAATCAGTTGCGTTCTTCAATTGATCAAATCTGTGAACGAGATGATGGTGCCAAGCTCAGGAATATACTATCATTGCACCTCTCCAACTTTGAGAATAAAGTTATTGCATGCCTCGATGCACAAGATAAGGTACTTGGGGCGTTGCGCAGAGATTCAACTGATCATCGCAATCTCTTATCGTTGGAGTTAAGATCATCTCACAAGAAACTAAGCACTGGAATTGTGACTACTGGTCTTGACGTTGTTGATATTCGGCGAGTAGTTAAGGAGACTCACCAAGAGCTTATTGCTAAAATCAACTCTCTGGATGAGCAGGTGGCTGCTACAAGGAATGATATTTTGGAGTTCAGTGCTCAAGCCCAGCAGTCACTGAATGTAATTACCACCCAACTAAGCGAACTCGTTACATATATCAATCGGGGTGGTGATAACAAAAAGGGGGAAAGCAGTAGCCGAGGCCCTCAATCTCAATCCCATCCTCCTCCTTCTGATGTTCAAAATCTAGAGAGTGGACAATCTATCAGTTTGGAAGAGGCCGCGGAAAGAATTCGTGAGGCAGATAGACGTCAAGCGGAAGCGGAAAGAGAAAGAGAAAGACAAAGAAGGATCAGAAGGCTGAGTGGATCGAGCAAAATAAGGAGATACTAGGACAGACTTAGGGTTAATTTTTTGTACAAATCTTATGTACAAGGTTCTTATTAATGAAAATTTGATTACCCAGCAGTCCGTGTGTAGTTCATCTTTGCATATTTATTTATCTCGGCTGCTAAGTTTTGTCATCACCAAAAAGGGGGAAATTGTTAGGATAAAATTTATTAGTTTTGGTGATAACAAAATAAGACTAGTTGCTATTGGACAAATCAGCCGTCGCAATTAAACAGGAGAATATTTTCAGTTGATGGTGATTGATTCAGCAGTTGGAACTATCAGTTGTAAGCTACAGTGGATCAGTCGTGATATTATCAGTCAATAGTTAATTTCAGCAGGATGCTTATTCAGAGGTAATCAGCGGATGAAAGAATCAGCAGATGATTAGCAATCAGCAGGCACAAGCGTTTGAGATATAGCGTGTTTTGTTAAGGATTACAAAACGACAGCGTTTGGATTATTCAAAACGACAGCGTTCAAATAAGTTGAAACGGCAGCGTTTTGATCTAGCGCTATAATCTCAGTCATTAGAGTTTGCGTTGATAAATTCAGCAGGTAGCTACAGTGAAATTCAGCAGATGGCTACAGAGGAATCAGCAGAGAGCTACAGTGGATTGTTTACCAGTCGATGGTACTTAATGTTAGAGGTAGTTAAACGATGTCGTTTGGATAAATGGATACGACAGCATTTTGCCTTCGCGCTAAGATTCAGCAGATTCTTTTTGCGATAAGGAAAACCAGCAGGTAGCTACAGTGATCTTGGACCAGCAGATACTTTTTGAAGTAAAATATTTCAAGCGACCATCTGGTGCATATCGTCAGTCGTTGAAGCCATCAGCCGTTGTACACCTATCAGAGATTCAAGTCATCAGTAGTTGCGCGAACTATGAATCGATTCAAACGTTCATATCAGAAGAAATCAAGGGCGAAGATTGAATCGTACATATGCCATTAATTGAGGGTACATTATCAGTACTATTCTTGGTAAATAGTACACTGTATCAGAGAGTGGTTTACAGCGTTTGCACAAATATGGAACAACGCCAAATTTGCTCTGACATTGTGCGACTTGCCTCTTGGTGGAGCAGGAATTACGGTGTACAAATTTGACAGAAATTCAAACGGGATTTATTTCCTTTGAAGAATTTAATGACCGTTGAAATTGAAGACTATAAATAGCAGAAGCTGGATTGAAGAAATCATCCTTCACTCTCATTATCATCACGGTCACGCTGTCAAAATACATTCTCGAGCTTTTCGCATATTGAAGTTATTCTAACAAAGCTCAAGACTCGAAGAACACTACTGTTGTTATTCATAGACAAACCTTCGAGTCCATTCTCTGGTTCATCTTGTTGAATCGAGTTTCTTTGTTTTAGAAACCAGAGAATTTTACAGCACTCAGAAACTGTATTCATTGTCATATTTATTGAGTCTGTAACGAACTGACTTTGTGAAGCAGTTCAAAATATCATTTCGTTACTTTTAACCAGCAGCAACGTCTGCGTGTGAAGTTAGTGAGTCTAGGAGTTCATACAAGTGAGGCTTGTGTGATTGGGTGTTTGTATAAAGGCTACTTGCATCAAATCTTCTAGTGATACCTTCCGAGAAGGAAGAAGGGGAGACGTAGGATATTTATATCCGAACTTCCAGAAACAAATCCTTGACTCTTATCTTTTACATTCAGCAATCTATTCACTGTTTATCTGTTCACAAATTGATTGGCCTCTTTCCGCACTATTTTTGTTGGCCAAGAGATTTGCATAAAACTGAGATCCTTAAGTTTGGTAACTCAAACTTAAGTTAACCAGTGCTTGTAAAACAGTTTAAAAGAGTTTCGAAAATCTAAAATCGAAAGGATTTCATTCAACCCCCCTTCTGAACTCCTATTCGCATATTGATCCTGTTTCTGGGACCATCAACTAAGTCGATGAAACGAATGTTCACCTCTTTTTGCCAATTTTTGCCTAATTTCTGTAAATTTTGATTTCTTAAAATCTAGGCCAATTGCGACTAATTAAAAATCTATTTTGACTTCTAGAATTCAGTTTGGACTTATTAAAAATCAATTTTGACTTTTAAAATCAATTTAAATCAATTTTGACCTCAAAAGCCGATTTTGACCAAAATACCGATTTTGACCAAATTAAATCCCAAAAATCGATTTTGACTTAATTAAAATTCCAAAGGCCCCAATTTTGACTAAAAACTTAAAATTAATCATACTTTAATTATTTAAAAGGTTTGACTAAATTTTGAAACTTCTGGCAATTTTCTTTAAAATTGGACCTTTGACTTAATAATTAAATAACATGTCCATAATTAAAATAACTTGGATCGATTTTAAAACGTTTGACTCGAGACTCAAAGAATCGATCTAGTCCAATCGAACCAGCCGGTTCAATTGAACCGAACCTGTAACGCCCCGAAATCCAGATTACGTAGAAATGAGTGCATGACTAGAGGGAAAATATTTTTAGATGATTACATGTCATTTTATATGATTTATTTATGATTTTATGCTGCATGGTATGCATGTGTTGTTTTTCAGCCTGCTTGAGCTACGGACGCATGGACGAGATTAGGGTCGATCGAAATGAAAATAATTTGAGATTTTAAGCTATGAGATTTTTAAAAATGAATTTATTTTATTTTAAGCAGCAATTTCAGAAAATGGGGACTTTTATAATTATTTTGGAGGGGAACCCGTTTTTCGCCTATACGTCCGTCTTATTGGATTTTAAAGTGTTTTAAATTTTGAGGGGGCTTGGATTTCGAAAATTTAATACTTCAAAGGCCAAGATAAAGTTTTAATTATCCTTTTCAATTAAACGGAGGGGCTAGCATGTCATTTTCCATTCCTTTACTTAATTAAATCAATCGGGGTCAAATTAGTCTCATTCATTTTCATAACTCCAAATTGAATCAAAAACCTAGCCTCCCAATATCACATCAGCCGTCCCACTCCATTCCCCTCAAGCAAAGCTTCGAAATTTCCATCCCCTTGGTGAATTTTGGTGATCCAAAGCCGGTGGTGCCCCGATCTCGCGTCTACAACGTCGGTAACTCGCAGATGAAATTTCCATCCCCTTGGTGAATTTTGGTGATCCAAAACCGGTGGTGCCTTGATCTCGCATCTACAACGTCGGTAACTCACATATCTCTATTCTCTCCAAGCCAGGCATGTAATTTCTATTCCTTTTCTCACCATTTAAGCCATAGTAAG
>KV003997.1:109794-127846 GCA_001598015.1 Dorcoceras hygrometricum | reverse complement strand
CCTTCCGAGGTGGAAGAAGGGGAGATGTAGGACATTGAGGTCCGAACTTCCAGAAACAAACCTGCTGAGTATCGTGTTCTTTATTCATTCAGCATTTGCATATTTTACCTTAGCATTGCACGCATTAACAGTTCAGCACTTAGCATTCTCGCATCGCATACACAGTTAGCACACTAGCACTTGCAAGTCTCGAACAGATTTATGTTGTACATAAATCTGTTTGAGTTGTTTTAAAATATAGGATTCAGTTCTGGTATTTTTCGCATGATTTTTAAATCATACCAGATCTGTCTTCGGTGCTCTGTTTCTTTAGTTGTTCAAGAACATCGAGCTATTGCAGCTCCAGTGTATTAGCAGCGCGCAAAATTTTAAAGTCTTTTAACAAAGCGTGGCTGCTGATCTCGTTTGATCCTATTTTCGGACCAACACTAAGGGTGGTCCATAGATGAGGATAGGAGGGCTAGATCACGGCTGAACCTAGGCTGGACGTGCGGCCGCATGGCGCCGAGCGCCGTGTGCGAGCTGCCTCCTTCTTGTGCGTTGGCCATGCGATGTGGCTGCATACACAGTTAGCACACAAGCACTTGCAAGTCTCGAACAGATTTATGTTGTACATAAATCTGTTTGAGTTGTTTTAAAATATAGGATTCAGTTCTGGTATTTTTCGCATGATTTTTAAATCATACCAGATCTGTCTTCGGTGCTCTGTTTCTTTAGTTGTTCAAGAACATCGAGCTATTGCAGCTCCAGTGTATTAGCAGCGCGCAAAATTTTAAAGTCTTTTAACAAAGCGTGGCTGCTGATCTCGTTTGATCCTATTTTCGGACCAACACTAAGGGTGGTCCATAGATGAGGATAGGAGGGCTAGATCACGGCTGAACCTAGGCTGGACGTGCGGCCGCATGGCGCCGAGCGCCGTGTGCGAGCTGCCTCCTTCTTGTGCGTTGGCCATGCGATGTGGCTCACGGATGGGGCCGTGGCTGGATCCAAGGGAACCGACTGGACCTGGGGGTGGTCCAACTGGTGGGGCTCTGTACATGGGCGATCGGAGCAGGGAGGCAGAAGGGTGAGAAGTGGCGTGATCGCATGGGGCCGCGCGGCGTGTGTGAGTTGAGGGTTTGCATGTGCATGGGCCGGTTCGGTTGGGTCGGTGGGTCGGTTCAATCGGGCCGGATCGAGTTAGTCGAGGGTCGGGTCAAATATTTTAAGTTGGGTCCAAGTTATTTTATTTCCGGGCCGGGTGTTTTTTTAAAAGATTAAGTCTAATTTTTAGCGTATGGTGCCACATATTTTTAAAGTCAAAATTTTAAGTCAAAATCTTTTTGATTTATGGGCCTTATATTTTATTAATTTTAAAGTCAAAATTGTGGTTAAGAGGACTTTGATTTAGTCAAATTTTATTTTTGATTTTAAAGTAAAGGAGTGAGTATTTTATAAACTTTTTAAAGTTCAATTTTAAAGTTATGAGCCAAGTCATGTTTAGGGTTAAGTTTATTTAAAGTTAAGTCTAGGCTTTTGGGCTTAGAATTAGTGGACCAAACACCTAAATTAGTCATTGACCGGAGTATAAAATGTAGAAGCCCGTGAATATATATTTAATTATATAAGTAGTATTTTATGTATACGAATATGATAATGTTTTAAATGAATGAATTAAATATATATTGACGGGCCAAGCCTTTTAAATTTGCATGTTTTTATGAAATGCACGCATCATGAAAGTTTTATGAAACGTTAAGGCATGAAAGAAAAGAAAAATATTTTTGAGGGATTGAAGTGATTTGTAGCAAGTTTACGATGGACGGAATTGGGATATCGGGTCCGATGAACCCGTGTTCATGTTATTACGAGCTTATGGATCCATGTGTTCACGGCATATTGAAGTTGCAGCATAGAGGTGTGAGGGATCCCGAGATAAGGTCGGGTGAACCGCATCGCCACGTACGTTGGTTCTTATGATTGATCAATCTCTTATGTTATGACTCACGATATCGGGTCCGATGAACCCGTGTTCATGTTATTACGAGCTTATGGATCCATGTGTTCACGGCATATTGAAGTTGCAGCATAGAGGTGTGAGGGATCCCGAGATAAGGTCGGGTGAACCGCATCGCCACGTACGTTGGTTCTTATGATTGATCAATCTCTTATGTTATGACTCACACTTTATGGATACGACTCACACGCTCTTTTACGTTACGTTATGTTATGTTCATGCCTCGGTATGTTACGGTATATGATCATGTACTATTATGAAGAGTCTCAACGCACGTTTTACGATCATTCACACATGCACGTTTTAAAGGTATTTTCCCATACGTATGTGCTTGCATGTGGTTTTATTATACGTACTTTGTTATTATCAGATAGAGCATGCTGGGCCTTTAGGCTCACTAAGTTTAAATGATGCAGGTGATGATCATGTTGACTTTGTTCCTACTGACGGTGAGGACCTCTGAGCGTCCGGGCAGCTGGTACCCCGTGACACTCTGATGTCTTTATTTATGCTATGAAACATTTACAGATATTTTATCAGTCACGTTCAGTTTCCACAAATTTTACTTACACTGATTTTAAGCCGTGTGGCTGACTTTATGTTTCGAGCTACTTATTTATTTTTGTTTTAAAATAATGTTGAGAAAACGTTTTGAAGGGACGAGCCATACCTTTTAGATTGTTTACTCTGTATTTTGTTGTTACAAAAAAAAATTATAGAGTACGGTTCGTTTCAAAAGTAATGGATAAACTATCAATACAAGCATACTTAAAAATAAAAAAAAAGTGAGGTGGTATTTTTTCGATAAATACAAGACAAAGTGAGTATCACAACCAAAATAGTCATTAAAAATTATTCTTAAATTAACCATCTTCTCTTTCTTCCTTTTGTAAATAAAGAAATAAATTTTGTGAAGAAAAATTTGATGGAAAGGAGTAATTTTAATGAACAAATGTTTTAGAGAGCATCTTATTTATAAGATAAAATCTAGCCGTTTATAATCATTATTATCCGTTTTATGATCGTTTATAATCGACAAAATACAATAGTTTATGATAACTAAAATTTCATTAAAATTTTAGATAAAAAAATAATCGGTATGTAATCACATAATTTTATAGTCATAATATATATGGTAATCATATTTAAATAATTTTGTATATCATCTCACATTATTATTGTAAGATGGCATATACTCCTTTATATAATAATATGATATTATATATAAATTATATAATAATGAACAATAAACTTTTGTAAATCATATCACGATATTATAATGAGGTGTCAGTGACTTCTTTTATATAATAACATGATATTATACATTGAAATATATAAAAACATTCGAGTGATCGTGCTGATAACGTACTATAAATTAAAAGGAACATTAAGAAATAAAATAAATAATCACCTTAATAATATACTTGAATATTAACTTTACTCCTTAATTGCCCCAAATAAACTCTTCAATTTTATTTAATAGGAAATTATTATTTCTTTATAATTTTCTTAATTTAGAGAGAATTAAAGTAGGAGAGAATTTGTATTGTGTATATTTACGATGAAGATCACAACCCTATTTATAGACAAATAAAATGATTAAAATAATAAAAATGTCTAATCACTTTATTGAATATTTAGACATCCAACAACTAACGACTAATTATTAACCAATTAATAAACACTTATTTCATAATACTTTGGAGCATACTTTTACAGATTTTTCATATTTAACTAAAAAATAGAAAGTCTATTCGTAGTATCTCGTTTCATAAAGAAAGTTTTTCCATGAATGATATAATATACAATGTTTTGCATGGTGAGATTTAATAGTGGAGAAATGGCATTTTCATGTATAAATTTTCGGGCTTTTCAGTAGAATTCTCCGAACACTAAATGCCACAGTTTTAATGCCCGTCATTAGAAGAAAATATAAAGTTAATTTGTGGAACAATTTAAAAATACCTTCTAGCCTTTATACC
The DNA here is from genome assembly GCA_001598015.1 of Dorcoceras hygrometricum. Taxonomy (NCBI): domain Eukaryota; kingdom Viridiplantae; phylum Streptophyta; class Magnoliopsida; order Lamiales; family Gesneriaceae; genus Dorcoceras; species Dorcoceras hygrometricum. Next base: position 123,868 of record KV003997.1, on the reverse strand, counting down.
ACAAATATACACCTTCGAAAATCCCCATAGCAATTTCAGATACTTCCCAAACAGAATTCCTTGTACATATGACAGACAGCCACCACAACAGCAAAAACTCCAGAAAAGATGCATATTGTTCTTTCAAAATTCGTACCAGGACCATCATCAAAATTTGAATCTTCTGGTGCCTCAATTAATTTAGATGAAGATGATGACGGGCCAATTTTTTGAAATAAAAAAACTAATTTGTATATTTTTTTTAAAAAACGGGAGGTTAATAGGTTAATCATTTATATAAAAATAAAAAAAACTAAAATGACATTAGTCATTTTTTAATTGAAATCATAAAAAAAACTTCAAAAATTATCTATATAAGGAAAGGTAAGGTCTCTAATCCTTTTAGTTTGTACTTGTTTTCAAGAAATCAAGGTGTATGTATTGATTTCAAAGTTTGTGTCTAATGCAAATTTCTTTGATGGTTCCTATAGCCGGTTAAGCCGCCTAATCCTCTTATGTATGGATTTCCTTGCAAAATATGCTCTACTTCTATAATTATGTGCAACCCGAAACTGGGGAAACTCATACACAAAACATTTACTTTCTGCATTTTATTTCCTGCAAATTTTATTCTTGATTTATTAGATTCTGGTACCTCATACATCACCTCGTTACCGAGGACCTTCACCCGTCAGAACACCTCTTGCCCCGAGGTGGCCCTCAACCTCTTGCAGGGACACCTCCTGCAGGAAGACCTCTTGACTCGAGGTGACCATTACCTCTTGCATGAACACCTCTTGCAGGAAGATCTCTTGCCCCGAGGACCATCACCTCTTGCAGGAACATCTCTTGGTCCGAGGTGACCATCAGCTTGCCTCCAGGAGTATGACCTATCTACGCCTCTCTTAACTTCAAAATCGTCGAGAATCAAGGAGATAATCTCGTCCAAGATAACCATCAAATCTGGACGTGCTCTTCACCACGAGAAGCGTACCAGCGCATCACACGCCGGTAATGCGTCCGCAGTAACCGCATAGCCTCTCTATAAATACCCAGGTACGTCTCTCTCTACATTCATTCACAAACACACAAGCTCTCTGCTTTGTGTTCATACTTGCTCTCTCTCTATATCTTCTCGACCACCTGAACTGACTTAAGCATCGGAGAGGTTTCGTCGGAAACTTCGACGCCCTCTGATCAGTATCTGTGGTTACAGGTCGTTGAAAGAAAGACACCCAGCTCATTCCCGAGCTCCCGCCTCCAGACATCTCGACGTGGTGGCAGCTGTCCGGCTGGACAAAAATTCGGTTATATCATATTCCATTGTATTAAAATCTCATTCATTTCTATACATATATATATATATGTGTGTGTGCGTATGGCTTTACATTTCTCAACATCCAACTCTTTCTTCATTTTCAACATCAGCAGATACGGTTACTGGGTATTGTGGCATTATTTTCTACCGGATAGTTGCAACCAAATGGTTTACCCAAAGGCTTGAGAAACACACGAGGACATCAGAAGTAACTTTGACGTTTTAACCTAGTGGCGCAAACAATGGAATCAGGTCGGACATAAAAAATTTAAAGCTGGATTTGAAGATTTTGACTAGTAGCTTATAGATAAATACTTTTTAATTGAATTTGGTTAAGCTAGAGTTATTTGCTAGCTTGCTGATCTATAGCTCGCAAAACAGCGGTTCAAAGTGTTTGAAGTAATATATTAAATATTCAATATTAGACATTATATTAATAAAATTAAAGTTGGAGAATAAAGAGGATAAAAAAATTGTACTAAAAGAATTAAAACATATTCAACTTCACACCGAATTTGATAATTTTTAAATACAAACTGAGCATTTTTTAAGCCGACTCATTATACTTACGAGCCATTCCCGCAAACAATGAGATTGCCCAGGAGCTAGCACCGGCACTTGAATAATTGCAATATAAGCCGATTAAATAAGATATGAAGATTCAACTCTTCACAAGCCGAATCCCAACAACCCGATATATTGGTGTCAAACAAATTTTACACAAGACCAAAAAGGGTGTTGCAGAAACAAAAACTAAGAGTAATGCAGAAATTGAGTACATCCATCATCCTTTCTTCTGGTTTTATTATATCCACAATTGGTCGAAGAAGTGTCGACAAATGAACCACCGGAAGCGTTTGTATTTATCCTGCGGTGATCAACCAGAATGAATAATAAGTTGGTCTAAGGTTGCATATAACGAGCAACGGTGGCGTACGGAGCATGAGTACCTGGCATTTCAGAATAAGAAGAAGCTGAGCTGTATTTTACAATTGGTGGATGATCGAATTTGCATGTTCGCCCAAACTTGCAGTGTCCATTCTGCAAATAAAAACTGCAGGCCTGCATCCCCTGTTGATCCAAAACAAAATGAATCAAAAGTCTTTTATGAACACAGTTAGCTTTTCAATATGTTAAGCACAACTGTTTTACGAGCTTCTAACTTTGCATTATATAGCAATTCGCCATGAAACATCCCGGTTCTGTTTTATTTCGACAAGGTAGCACAAGTAAAATAAACAGGAATTAAAACCGCAACAAGAATCATAAATTGCCGCTCTAGTCCAGTTAAAATCAGGATTAAGCCAATCCTCGTCCGGTCAAACACAAACGCAAAACTAATGCCAGTAAAAGCAAAGACAAGTTCATCCATGCCTTAAAAACTACGACTCTAAATCCCCACTTTAATTGAGAAATCAAAATATGTTCACAGTGGTTCCAAACAAACAAGACAAAAACTAATCATTATCACAATGTTTCCTGGGGTTATCATACAGAATCATATATGCATAAAGAGAAACAACCAAAAGCAAACATGTTTGTTCAATTTATTCAAAGAAACAAAAGTATGAAAGGGTCAAAAGTTACCGGGCGTAAAGGAAGCCCCATGGGACTAAGAGCACAATTAGTCTTCGAAATGAGCCAATCCGGAGGATGGTTATACCTACAAGATGATCCATATTTACAATCCCCAGTTCTCATGTAATAGTTGCAGTTGGGCTGTCCAGGTCTTTCTGGAAACTGAAGTTCCTTATGTATATTGCTTGAAGAAGGTAACTGGGAATAAGCTCCTGTAACGGCAGGTGCAGAAGAACCTAGCTGTGACATCCCATACATAGAAGTTACCCCCGCTGACGGTTGAGCACCAGGTGATGGCGTGGGGCTTAATTGTCCCTGGACAAACAAAACCGTCAACATGCGAGCATCACTGATAAGGATGACAACTAATACAATTATTATTATTTTTTGAAGATAAACAACTTTTATTATAAGAAAACAAAATCTGCAAGTTCTTGATGCGTAGAAAAGCCAAGAAGATGCTACCGGGTACGGGTTCCAGTTTGAGATGGGAACTACTCCAGGGTGAAGCAGCATGGGACCATAAGCACCAGCAACATAAGAACCAGGCACTAGATGGGGCCTTGCAACCCTATAGCTGGTCGATGAGCTATTGTACTGCTCCGGAGAAACAGAAGAAAGAGACTGCACATTCGCATAAAATGGACGTACAGACGCAGGCACAGCTGAACCAGCTGGTTGAGGATGATCGAATTTACATGTAGCACCAAATTTGCATTGCCCCGATTTCAAATAGTAGGAGCACTCTTTCTCCCCCTGTCAAGAGGAGAACTGACTCAATCGTTAGAACTAAAAATACAGAAACTTCCATGAATATCTATTTGCGCATCCATCCACAAAGATTTATTACCGGTCGTAATGGATATCCATAAATATTTAGAGGTACATTGTTCAATGATCCACCCGCATTTTTGGGGTGATTAAACTTGCAGGACGCACCAAATTTACAGGTCCCTGTTCTTAAATAATACTGCACATTTCGCCAGAATAAATCAGTAAGAGTATGAATAATGCAATGAATGAATGGTGCAGTCCACCCACATTTGATTTGATCGTCAAACAATCCAAACACAAAATATAAATTTGAACAGCATAGCCCAATCAAACGCTCAAAAACAGACAACAGGGTACCTGACATGCTGGCTCCCCTACTCGCTCCGGATATTCTGCAACACCAAACTGTTCAAAATGAATTAAACAGCTTAAAGGATTTACAGTGACCTTATAAAATATAAAAAACAATAAACTAAAATCAATAGAACAGAAACAAAACGCCCATCCGATTCGCTGCACCAAAAACAGAGGTCAAACGAGATTTTAATTTTTTGCAAGCAGAGCTCGAATCAAAACGGCAAACACCCATGAAAGAATAGCACATTAAAACCACTGAATCAAAAGTAGAAACTACAGAGTTATATGATCAGGGGCGTACATCGCTTCCGCGATCCCGGGGGTGATGAAACCGGCACTTGGCACCGTACCCACAAGACCCGGTCCGCATATAGTACGCACAATCCGGCTGACCCGGCCTGTCCGGGTACACTTCCCTCTCCCACAAATCCAACCTCCGTATTGATTCTACATTGGCACAAAAAAGGTAACCGCGTGAACAAGAAAACTTTTTCTTTCACAACCAAAACCCTAAAAAAAAAAACCAACACAAACAAACACACAACACACACACATTCCAATTCAGAGAACAACAAGAAAATAAACCCGAAATCCGAACCCAGCCCACCTCTCCCACCAGTTCCCTTGACCCCACTCCCCCTGCGGCTGCCCCAACTGAAACCCGTACAGCTGCTCCATTCCTCCTCTTCTAACTCCACACGATCAAAAGGGCAAAAGGGTAACACCCAAATCCTCTTCTACAAAAAATTTTATTCCCTTGTACAATAATGGATCAGTCTCACGATCAGCAGCTATCTTTACTCCGTACGAGGAGGCCTACGCTCCCTGTACGAAAAGAAAATCCGAAACAGTGGCGAGTTCTTGGTCTATTTTCCCCACATAATAATGTTATTATTCGCACAGTGACAGTGTGATATTCTTGAATTCAAAGTATAATATTAATAATAATAACAATACTAATAATAATAATAATAGTGTTCGTTCGTACGATCGTATTTATGCGGTTGCTCTCCCTCGAACGATCCTTGCTTTCGCTTTTTGTGCTCTCTCTCAAACATCGGTACTCTCTCTTGTTACTTTTTGGTCCGTTTGCGTACCCGCCAAATATGTGAAAGAAAGCGGGTTTGCATTTAATGCAAAAGCGCGTTTTTCTTCTTCCCCTAATAAAAATGGCTTGCAAACGCCACTTGTCTTATCAGCGTGACCGACACTCTATTATTCACTGTTCAAATTACCTATTTCTCCAAGTTGCATCCAGTTTGTCAAAAAAAAAAAAAGAATTTCGTTTATTCTTGCATGTCTTTTTCTATTGGATTAGTTCTAAAGAATTATCCTGGGCATCAATTATATAAGATACCTCAATAGTAAATTTTGGGGTGTTACTTAATTATCGAGCAATTATTTGGGCCACTTTAGGTACTTGAGATCTTAATTCTCGACTTCACAGAATTTACTTGTCATCATTTTTTCGATAACAAATTATTGTTTATTTTTGTTTCGTTGAAAAGTTGGAAGTAGTAGTAGGTTGCATTTATTGGATGTCTATTGGTTATGTGGTCGTGGTTTGTAATCACTTCACACAAAAGACTTGTAATGAATAATCTTCTGTGTCATTAGAAAATGGTTTAACTTGTGTATGAGATCATTAAAGATATATGATAGAATCAAATATCAGATGAACCAAGATGTGTGATCAAACATCATTGTAATTGCAATGGGCAATTTGTTCAGATGGACTGGCGGAGGAGCCTATGGTTAAGGCTATAATCTTGTTGATTCTCCGCCCTATGAAATGGAGAGGATTCAATTGTCTAACTACCTTCTGCTCTTCAAGCAGTATTGATGATGGGACGAAAGAGAAATATTACCTAGCCGACTTTCTCTTTATTAAAGATGATAAAAGTCAAGTGATAGAAAATTACAAGGTTAACGTCTGAGTGTTCAATTTCAAACCAAGGAACGCATTTGACTCAACACCTACGTTTTTTTTTTTAATCTTTTTAAAGGTTAGTCCTGTGAGTCAGGTCGGAGCCTCCTTGACCTACACAGATTTTAAATCAAAGAATATACACAGATAGATATGGCCATGAGGGAAATGACTTATATAACTGATCGATCCTAGAGCATACCTCATAATATAACAGGGCCGACCCTCAGGGCATATCTCACAAATTTTTAATATAAAATATGCTCTATACAAAAATCAAACCAATAAATCGGATAAAAGAATATCACGTAACCAGGTCTTACCACACGCTCCCCAGCTTATACTTTACCCATCGTGGAGTGTGATGGATTTATCTATTCTTTTATTTGTCGTTCACATTGTCCAACCACCTTTTTTTCTAGCTCGTACATTTAATTTTCTCTTTGTTTTTCGTACAACTTGTGGTGATATAGGATGGGAGGGGAAGATTCTTTGTTTTAACTAAGCTTTTAGAACCCACGTTTCTCCCATTTCGGGGGAGGTTTATTCAATTCACCTGCAAACTGGTGGTTTTACTTTTACTTTTACTATCACCGTTTAATTTCACGACTCTATATATTGATAAATATTGTGTAGACACTTTTTATCGAATGTATACTCGAGATCATCGAGGATAGTGTTGTACATTATTTCTTTGAAACGATATTGTCACGTCCAAGTGTTTACGACAGTGACAATCGTTTATCAAGATATAACGACGAACTTCTCGTAACAGGAGCACACCAAATTACGAGAACAACGAATTTTCAGATGCTTTTCGGACTCAAAATGAAGAGAAATGATGGAAAATGAGAGAGATTAGAATGCTTGGATTTGTTGATGTGTTTTAGATTCTGCGGGGTCCTATTGATAGACTTTAAACAGTTAGGGGTTTTTTGGTGAATAGTCATGCCTCTTTATGGAAGACTTAATCGTAGCCATTGGTCTACATCCAACAGTTCAGATTGTGTCTATTCTGAAGGATCATGACCTTTCATTATGCAGCTTCTTGATTGAACAAATCGCATCCGTCCATCCGAGATCAGACGCTTCAGATTGCATCGTTTCACCAGTGACCTGGATCGAGTCTTTCGCAATCCATCTCATGTGATAACGGTTCAGATCCCATCGCTTCGTGATTCATCACACCCCTTTGATTTATATCCGATCCAATGGTTGACAACAGTCTGCCCTGTCACTATCCAGTCATCCGCCATTGTAGCCACATCACTACCCAGTCATCCCGTGTCAGTCACTGGAGCATAAATTTAAGAGCTCCTCAATGCTCCTCGCGACGATGCGTATGTGCGAAGCGACATTGTGACAGTGCGACGTGCACGTGCACCGGCACGGGCTCGGGCGCGTAGGTGCTTCGCACGTACTCGCCCTCGAGGAACGTTCTCAGGTCTATTACAACTTGTATTAATTATTTACACATAATATGAAGTTATATATAAAGAAGGTTTGACTAGGCTATTTTTCCGATGTGGGACAGCTTCACATTTCCCAATAATTGGCTTTAATGACTTTATTAATTTTTCATTAACCTAAAATTGGTTTTGAGCAAATTAATATTTCAAAACTATCTACTCGAAATGCAGATTCAAGTTTTTAAGTCAATTTCGACTTTCATCGGACGGTTATAACTCGATTAATTAATTTGGGTCTTGCCCATTTTCCAACAATCCCCCAAATGAATGAAAATTAATGTGAATATGCATGATGACACTTACAAGAGTCCAGTCGATCGGTCAATGCATCAAGATTCCATGCTGAGCACATAGCTCCGTAAATGGAGATTCATATTCTCCCCGACGATCACTTCGTAGCGCTTTAATCTTCTTGTTAAGTTGATTTTCAACTTCGTTTTTGTAAATGATGAATTTGTCTTTTGCTTCATCTTTGCTTTTAAGAAAATGAAAGCTACGATACTTGGTGCTATCGTCAATAAATGTAGTAAAATATTTGTTTTCTCCACGAGTTTGTACTCCTTTCAAATCACATACATCTGTGTGAATTAAATCAAGGGGTTCAATATTTCTTTCAATTGTTTTGAAAGATGATCTTGTTTGTTTTGCTTCAAAGCAGGTTTCACATTTGTGGCTCTTTTCTAATTGGAATGTAGGTATTTTTTTTTAAATTAATCAATCTGTGAATTGTGTCGTAATTTACGTGATCTAGTCTATCATGCCACAAGTAAGGAGACTCAAGCAAATAAGTAGAATGCTTAACTTTATTCACTTGGGCTTAATAGCCATTACATTTAGCTTAAACAAACCATCACTCATATATCCCCTACCAACATACATTCCATTATTAGACACGACGCCCTTATCAGACTCAAAACAATACGAAAACCATGCTTATTCAACAGAGAACTGGATACCAAATTATTTCTACTCCGGGACATAAAGCACGTTGTTCAGAGTCAGTTCCGTTCCAGAAGTCATCTTAAAGACCACCTTTCCTTGTCCCTTGATTTCAGAAGTTGCTGAATTTTTCATGTACAACTTATCACCACTTTCTGATTCTTGTAGAGTTGCAAACATCTCCTTATCGTAGCAGACATGTCGAGTGACACCAGTATCAATCCACCACTCTCTTGGATTTGAACCCATCAGATTTACTTCAGAAATAACAGCACAAAGACTTATATCTGAGACATCATGAGAAATGTCATCCACGGCGGTGTTATCCTCTCGGCCTCTCTTTGGTTTCTTACAGTCCGACGCCTTGTGACCCATACCCTCACAATTGTAGCACTTCCCCACGAATTTCTTCTTGAATGTGTCTTTCTTTGCTCCCAATTTAGAGTCTTTCCCTGACGGCCCCGATTTCCTTTTCGCATTATATTTTTGTCCATGTTCAACATTTGCTTTGGCAATATTAGGAGTAAAGAAACGCATTTCAAAATTTCTATTGTCTTCTGCAATTCAAAGTCGGACAATAAGGCCTTCGACGTTCATCTCCTTTCATTTATGCTTCAAATAATTTTTGAACTCTTTCCATGCTGGCGGCAGTTTCTCGATAATCGCTGCCATTTGGAAAGATTCACTTACGGTCATCCCCTCAGCATGAATATCATGGCGAATAAGCTTAAGTTCCTGAACTTGACATATAACAGGCTTGGAATCCAGCATCTTGAAATCCAAGAATCGGCTAACAAGGAATTTTGGCTCCAACATCCTCGGTTATCGAGGGATTCCCACAGTAACTTGGTTGTTTTCTTCTCACAAAAAACGTTGTACAGCGCATCGACCAGTCCATTGAGAACATAATTTCCGCATACGAAATCGGAATGATTCCAAGCCTCAACAGCGCTGACAGATTCAGCATTATGTTCTCTTTCCTTAAGCGTAGGGACCCCCTCTGTGAGGAACCTAGCCAAGTTCAATGTGATGAGGTAAAATAGAATTTTCTGCTGCCACCTCTTGAAGTCCATACCGTTGAACTTGTCCGGCTTCTCAGCATGGTTAGACGACGTAGACACAGGGACATCAGAGAGAGCAGGGGCAGCACCACTCGAAGCCATATGTTGTATGGATATGTTTTTTAGAAAAGAGAGGTGTAATAACATGCATAATTCAGAATAACAAGAGATAAAACGAATCGAAAACAGTGATAGCAACAAAACGGAAATCGAGGCCTCAGTTCCCTTAAAACAAATTCACCCCGTCCGAGTGCTTCCAAGGACCAAGCTGTGTGTGGTGTCTATTTCCCATGGTACAACTACGAAACCGTAGAGGTAACCAAAAGCATGAGGCTACGCTACATCGACGAACTGAACCGAACCTTCACTGTATCAGAGTGGAAAACGTGTAGAGAATGGAAAGTGTTGTGTGTTTGAATGGAGAATGTTGGTTGTATATATAGGGAAACGTGAGACTCTTCAGGTGCCTAGGGCATATCAGAGATCATGTACTAGTAGTCCTTCGGGATGCCTATTGAATGCACAATCAATACACAATCTGTGTCTTTTTGTGGATGTGAAGAGTCACAGACGGAAAAGGAAAAATTTAACAAAAGTTGGTTAGACTATGTGACCATTTTTTGTCCTGACCGGTCCGACATTCGACGCGCCCAGGTTGCGAACGTACACGAGTCAAGCCTTTCCAGTGCAAATCGGGCTCTTGATATGCACCCCCTCTGTACAGGCACGCGCGAGAGATAACATTTCCACTAGGCAAGCTTACAACTCGTTAAAAACAAAACTTTATATAAACTAACCCCAATAGTATAGTTAAATCAATGTGGGACACAACCACATTATTTTTCCTTTCCAATTAGCCCAAAAGAAGTCCACATTTCATTTAATTTCAACAAATCCAAAGGTGGCTGCTGCCTTATGATCAATTAGAGTGATGTTTAGAAGCTACTAGAAGTGCCCATAAGTGGGTGAATGGTTCTGGTCGTGTGGTCTAAGGCTGGAAGTAGACTAGACTTGGGTAGAGGGAATTAAATCATAAGATGGTTTTGAGACTGTGGCGCGACCAAGGGGAATAGCATAGGTATGAAACATGCGCGGAAGACCAGTAAAGCCTGGTCCTGAGTGGGGAAAGTATGACATGCCATTTAAAGCTAAAGTTTGAAGTTAAGTTTATTTAAAGTTTTTATGTTAATATTTGAAGGTTAAAGTAAACATGTGTTCTTACTATCCCTATTTTATGTATTTAAGTATATAAAGGTTTGAGCTTGTGAGTCATTAGACTTAGTAGAACTGATTGTGTGCACATGAGGAAGAAGGTAGGGGCTTGAGGCAATGATGCTTAAGGAGTTCGGCCAGAGGCGACGCACCCAAGACCTTTAGAAGTTTCCATACTGAGTATTATGTTGACATTTTTAAGTTTTGCTCAGAGTATAAATTTGAGGAAAATGCTTCGGGTAGTCGAGGTTTGAAATATTTTCACTTTTAGGATTACAAATAAATAATTAACAGCGATGAATAATGAAGATTAAAATTTAATATTTAAAAACACTGATTTAATGGGTCCAATATTAAATTTTGCCATGGGTAATCGGCAATCAAATATTAATTCATGCAATCTCAAGCAATTAACATTAGATTCTAGGTATAGCTACTAAATTTCATATGTTTTCCTAATCTACTTGATCAAACTCAGCATGCAGTCAAAAAATATTTAATAACCAACTCTCCATGATAGTGTTCTATGTGGAATAGAAATAACCTTTTGCTTTGTGAATTTAATCCTAACATTTATTGTTGTGTAAATTTAACCCTAAAAATCTAATAATCCAGAAACTGCAATTATTAAATCTACTTTTGTTGATTTATTTTGATCAAATATGTGGTGATAGCATGATACATTCGATCTTTGCTACTTAGGTACCAATCATTCATGACGAATACGTATCACTGAATTCATGGATGGCAATAGAAAGACGCAGTATCAAACTAAGTTGTTAATTTAATCAACATACGGATTTCATAGGAGTAAATTATAAATCAACAAATACTTGAAATAAAACATGAATTATCAATCAACGCACATAACCCTACAGTGATTAAAACTAGAATAAAAGAAAAATCTCTTGAATCAGATATAAAAGTTAGTCTAACATAATTTTGTTTACTCCCTATAGAAGGAGAGGAAAAAGAAACAATGATGTCTAGAAAAAATATGAAAATCTAGGGTGTAAATAACCTAGAGTTTTTTAATAATAAAAATCTATATAATTTGGAACGTAGAGTTTTTATGGAATAAAACTCTAACAAATATTCTTTTACAAATTAAGTACGTGATTAAACGTCTAAAGATTATATATTTGACTTGAAATTTTGGAGTTGCACACGTGCAATGTTACGGATCTAAAGTTTCAGTAGGCATACCCACGACTTGGCATAATTCTTCTTCTGTCTCTCACAAAGCATGACGACACCTTAAACCAATACCTTCTTTGGTTTGCTGCCACCTCAACCTTTCTCTTGCTTACTCCAAAATCAGCCAAAAATCATCATTCCATCAACTAAACATATTGAACAGAGTGAATATGACACAGAAGAATCACGACTAATACCAATCTATCAGCATATCACTTCTTTATTTTCTTCTTCTTTTTGCCGGTATATATGTAAATACTTTTAGCAAAACGATTATATGATAAAATTAATGAGTTTAATTCAGGTAAAAAGATTACCGCTATGGTGACCATTATTCTCATCATTTAATAGGAATAAAGATGGGGATGATCATAACGGTTAGGATCGAAAAATACATTGCAAAGTTTAGAATGGGGTAGAATAAACTTTTTGAAATGTTTTTGAGTTTTAAAATATTTTAAAATCAGTTGAGTTACTAACTGATTCTACAACTCAATCAAACAGTGAACAATGGAACACGAATCCAATGTTAAAGCTTAAATCCGATTGCGAAAAGAAGTTTGTTTATGGAAATTCGAAGCATCGCTTCTACATCTTCCCTTCTGCCAATTAAGGAAGGATTCCACTAGAAGATTTGATGAGAATACAATATATCATAATCCAATCAGTTAGGCTGCACACGAGCTGAACTCGCAGTCTGGCAACTCACAACAGCTCGCAGGCTATGTTTATAATGAATTTTCCAAGGCTTTTAGAATGAATACAAGTCAATGCTCAAGTCAAAGGATTTAGCAACAAGCTGAAACCTTATAAAAAGGAATGAGAAGATGGTTTGTTGAACAAAATATGTCAACTAATCAGCTCGCAATTTGTTCTTAAAATTTCGTCGTTCGCTTTTCATGTGTGTATTGCATTGTGTACTTCCCAAAAGCAGTCTTCTATTTATACACTCCGGATCCAACGGCAGTAAATATTACTAGTAAACACATCGGATGGATCCTGAGTTGATGCCTAAATGCGCATTTAATTCTCGTACTGTACCTCATACTGTACATTAAATGCTTTCCGTCTTTTGCTTAAAATGACAACCCTGATAGCGTTTTCGTTCTTTGCTTTTCTGAAAATTTGCCGAAATTGTACCCAACGACTATAAATGAATCCTCTGAAGTCAAGTTATCAATCATATAACAATCGAAATGCTTTGACTTAAAGGATTGTGTACTAAAGTCCTGAGCTAATCTTTGTTCGTCTGAGCTGAACTGATCTTTGAGCTGAAGTGATCTTTAAACTGTTCTGTTCTAAACTGATATGCTCCGAGCTGATCTATTCTTGAACTAATGTGTAACGCCCCAAAATCCCTAGGACCATATTTATGCATTTCATAAATCATATGGGCCATTTTGGTAATTTTTAATATTATGTATCTGCTGAATTGTTTACAGATCACAAAAGCTTGAAGTACTTCTTTACCCAGAAAGAATTGAATATGAGGCAGAGGCGATGGTTGGAATTAGTTAAAGATTATGATTGCACTATCAGTTATCATCCAGGAAAAGCAAACGTAGTGGCTGATGTTCTTAGCAGGAAATCAGCAGGATTAGCGCATTTGACTGTCCAGCAGCCATTGGCAAATGAAATTGAAAAGTTTGGACTTGAAATAGTGTCCAGCAGCAGCAGTAATATGATTTTAGGAGACCTCTCAGTAAGATCAAATTTGTTAAATCAAATTCGAGAGGGTCAGCAGCAGGACCAGCAGTTGAAGAAATGGGTCCAGCAGGATAAAGAAAGAGGCAGTAGTTTATATTTTTCAGAGGATGGAATAGTGAGGTATTTGGGTAGAATTTGGGTACCTCAAGTAAACGATTTAAGAGCTGAACTCTTGAAAGAAGCTCATACAGCTCCATATTCAGTACATCCAGGAAGCACGAAAATGTATAAGGACCTCCAGCAGTTGTATTGGTGGCCAGGAATGAAGAGGGATGTTGCTAGATTTGTAGCTGAATGTTTGACATGTCAGCTGGTGAAGGCTGAACATCAGCGACCAGCAGGATTGTTGAAACCACTGCCGATTCCTGAATGGAAGTGGGAAAGTATAGCGATGGATTTTGTAACTGGGTTACCAAGAACAGTTCAAGGATATAACTCCATTTGGGTTATAATTGATAGGCTCACTAAGTCTGCTCATTTCTTACCAGTTAAAACGACTTATGAGGTGAGCAGGTATGCTGAATTATATATAAAAGAAATAGTGAGACTACATGGT
>KV003997.1:76360-91090 GCA_001598015.1 Dorcoceras hygrometricum | reverse complement strand
ATGTTTTAGATTATGGCATAGACAGTTAAGGTCACCAAGGAGAAGGGTGAGCAGTTGTCAAAGATGTCGACTGCCCTTTCATATGAGCTATATGCTAAAACTGATATCGGGAGTCATTTTGATCAAAGTGCAAATTGGACCACATAGAACTTATATGCCATGATCAACTGAAAATGAAATTGAAAGAAATGAGAAGCTGGGTTATCATCCCCTGTTTCTGCCATTGAAATGTTTACGAAAATGATATTGAATATTGAAGTTTCCTAACATATGCATTGCACAGATGTCTGCCTGCGTTTTATGAACTTGTTATTACTCAGATTTTACTTGCTGAGCCTTTAGGCTCACTAGCTTTTAAAATGGTGCAGGTACGACAACTGGTGGAGGAACAACAGGTGAAACTTGAAACCAGCAGATGGGTGGCGTTGTGTTTATCCAAGGCCTACGTTTTCCGTGTCTAAGTTGTATTGTTTTGATTAGGTTGTGCTGTATTAAATCAGTAGCAATGGTTGTATATTTACATCGAATAGCAGCTGTTGTAAACCGCAATTGCAAAGTTATATGAAATACCATGTTTTCCGCAAATGTTTTAGCAGTAGCGCGCGAACTTAAGTACCTGCTGATCTTCGAATTTTGTCTTGTGTCTTGTTTCCTTTGAGTTATAAGAAATGCAGCTTATAACAAATCATTTTTTAGCCCTTCTTTTATTCGAAAATTTTTGTTTACCCCAATTCTCGTGGCCCCGTTGGGTTCGGGCGTCACATAATGTAGGTTGTTCTGATCTGATTACTATAACTGAGTTTTCCTTACTCAGTTTCGCCCTGACTTGATATGAATGAAACACGATATTAGCTCTGACCTGATCTGTTTGCTTAGTGTCCGATCTGATTAATCTTAAACTTAGTTTTATGTCTGTCTTCACCAAAACTTATGAAATCCAATAATAACCCTTACTACGAATGAAAAGTATTTTTCTGAAAATATAATCTTCTATATATAATTGTAAAATAAGTCGTCCAGAAAATAGTGATAAAATAAGTTGTCCGAAATATTAGCCATGTCAAATAAAATAATTTGTTCTAGATCAAATGTGGTTTTTGGATAAAGAAAATTTCTCCGTATAAAAAAGTTTACCGGATAAAATAGTTCTTCCGTTTGATCTTTCACCACTCAATAAAGGCTCAAAGAACTTGGAGAATATAGTACCTGAACGCCCACAAATGTGCTCACCCCGGATACCCTCACTCCAGATACCCACAATATCATCTATATATATATATATATATATATATATATAATGTCTAACACTTATTTCCCATTGATATATGAAATAACCACATCATAGATCCGCCTTGCGATTTTGTGTAAAAGAGAAGGAAACAAACTGTCCAGAGAACATTACAACAGCCTTAACCTTTCACCAGCGAAGATAATCGCAAGTAACGAACATTTCAACCGCAAGCATCATCAACAAAATCCTGCCACTTTGTCGTGAATTTGAATATATGATACATCTACTGTGATTCTTTATTACCACACATCATGAATATTCAAGCTGTTGATATATGAAATAACCACTATTCGAGCTGTTGATCAAAATCTGAGTGTGGCTACAGGCTACTGTAACAAGAATGATAACGAATTTAGTCGTGTCCAGCGATTTAGTTAGTACCAGTGGAAAGGTCTTCATGGAAATTGTGTGATGAAGGCTTAGTAATGAAAATGTTTTGTACATAATAATAGAGTGTCGCCACGAATCCGATTGATGATGAAAGCCTTGTCGATGTCTATTTCACTACTCTCAGATTCTTTCTTGAATGTAGAGCCAATGGTAGGTTAAACCGAGTACATATGTGCTTCTCAAATCCAAGCCTTTGTACACCATTTGTAGAATTTGGGTGAGGTACCATCAAACCGAAGCTTGACAATCTACCAAGTTTTTTCACGTTTTACAGTTAGCTCTTAGAACTTGAGATTAAAGAACCATGAAAAAACACTTGGAAGATACCAAAGGTTATCTCTTCGTGTAATACATGGCCAAGAAACGTGTCTTCTCTCCCTCCGCAGCATGATCTAGTATGTTACTCGCCATCATTGTCTACTTGCCTTTAACCTTTGCAAAAGATATAGGTTAAACTAATAGCCGCAAATGTGAAACCTTAACCATCTAGAAGTGACGCAATTCCATTGCAACCGTTTTGATCTCACTTCTCTACAAAAGAGCATCTTCTATTGAACGACTATAATCACTGTGATTCTCTTTTTCGTCACCGTCATTTTACCATGCTGTAGTTTAATTATCACATCGTGGTCCCAGTTAATCTTGAAGTCAGATTTAGATTAGCACAGTTACATCTTCACTCTCCATCTCAAAACAAAAGTGAACTTGAAATTTCTCTCATGTTCGAGTAACCATTTCATTGTGTGCAGAATGACATTAGTGCATATTGACATAGAAGAACTGAAACTGCTTCAAGGATATTGAATCGACCAGCCGATGATAAGATAGACTAGGATGGATAGAAACAGAAAACAGAGGAGATACACCACCAGACTCTTATTGATCACAATTCACAACAAGGTTCTTATTCATCACAGCATTGCCTTGTTATGGAGTAGTATATATCCAGCTATTCAGTAGAAGATGATTTCAACACCTTGGATATCCTCTCGCCCAAACTCCTCTTTGCCTCAGGAGAGACACCATGCTTGCCAATGATCGATTCAAGCACCGCCTCTGACAGTTGTTTGTTCTCAATCACTGCATTCTCTTTTTCAGGTAAACTACCATCTTTGGAGAAAACTGATCTGCAGGGGGGGGGGGGGTGGGAGAATTAGAGCCTGTCAAGTTATAAACCTTGTTGCACGCAGACAGAAGTGAGAATCTTGATTCTGCTCATCACCCACTTACCGATAGTGCTCCTAGAGGTGATTGAGTGAAGCAGATGGATGCCCCAGGTGGGAAAGTCTCGTTCTTGAAAATCTCCAGAAATTTGCTGGTTGCTTCAGACTCTGCATCGCTGAAGGTTCCGATTGCTTTCCAGTATGCAACGCAGTTCTCCACCACCTTCTCCGAGTACTGCTGACCAGTTAATGGCAAGATCATCCTCACTTGCGTGAATTTCTCGAAGGAACCTACAATAATATGCAGGCGTTGAGCCACAGAGAAGAAATAATACATCAAAGTAGTGCTCGTCAGAGTGGTGGAGTGAACGAGCACTTCATCAATTATCAGCAAGATGGTTGGTTTGCTTTTGCAGACTACTGCATTGCCCGGGTTTAGTTATAAACACAAACAAGATATGAAATCAGAGATCACCTGTGACGATGTCCTTGAAGAATTCGGCGGAATCTCCCAACTCTTGCGCGCTCTTGCCCTTCCACTTCTCGGCCAGCGAAGCAACCGCGGTGTCCTCAAGGTACACAGCGATAGCGGTGAACTTAATGAACTTTCCCTCGATTTCCAGCCCCCTCACCCCTGCGTCCATTGGCCACAATCACCGCCGATTGTCATAATCCATTAAATAAAAACCACCACTCACCTGCACCGCCGAGGAAGAACGTCTTGGTGGATCCCGGCGGCTTGACCGACGGCGGGAACTCGCAAGACTCGACCTGGAGCTTGGTTACAGACAGCGGCGCCGACATTGTTCGCCTCCCCACCGCCGATCACTTGACTGTTTCAGCAATAAATATTCGGCGAGCTACTTGGATATTTGGCGTTATCAATCGATTTTTCCCCGTAAATGTTTTTATATCAAAATTGACCGACGGTTGTCAAGTGTGTTTGGTTGGTGGCAGCCATGGATAAACGGCGTTGGCAGGCCTTCACTATTTACAGCTAGCCACCAAACCAAATGTTTATTTTATTTACAACACCAACCAAACATTACATTGTATTGTTTGGTGAACAGAAGATTTCAGGTAAAACACGAGCTATCACATTTAAAACTCAAAACCTACTATCACATATGACATATCCAGAGATTTGATAATATAATTTACATATTTACAAAGCGGGTCAACCATTTCAAAACCAATTATTACATACTTCTCCTTTGCCTAATAACAAGCTTGCCAAACCAGAACAATGGATTTAGAGTGACTAGGACAATTTTTTCACAAGAACTGGAAACACAACCTGAAAATATGATCGCACAAAAATAGTCAACCACCACTGACTGATCTTTCAAGAGTTATTTGAGTGTTCGCTTTCAATTGAGTTGAAGATTGCAAACATCTTTATTTTGTGGTTAAGCGTATTTTTAATTGGATTATTTTTTTAACTTTGATTCAGCGATCCCAAAGTTTGTTTTTTTTTTAATCCAAAAAATTCTTTTTCACGCTTTTTTTATAACAAACATATTGTTTAAAAGCTCTTTTGTTGTGAAACCAATAAAAGCTCTTTGTATAGATAAGCATTATTGTGATATATTGAAATAATTGAAATGACATCGAATAAATAATATAACTTTTAGTTTGATTGATAACTAAAAAATTATAGATTTTGCTTTCACCACTAAAACAATAAAGAAATTTTGATTGAAAGTGGAATAACGTTTTCTCACTTCCACTCCTATATATTTGATTTAGATTTTGTTCTATAATTGATATTATATATATTTCGTTATGTATCACAATGGGAATAAAAGGTTTTTGTTTTTCCTTTCGATTTTCTATTGGGAAAGAGGTGGGTCGTTATGCCACTAGGAGTGATGGCAATTTATGTACACAAGTCCAAGTTATAGCACAAGTCATATTCATAAATGTATCTTCTCACAGGGCTATGACTAAAGTGCCATCTAGATTATAAAATAATTCATCCAAGTTTTTAAAAACCTAATGTGAGTAGAATGTGCAACACAACCAGCGGGTAAGTATCAAATTGGTTGGTAGTTGTTTCGTTGACCACACATTATTTGAAACTTTGAATGTTTCGATCAATACAGACAAATCATAAGGGATGAATGTATAAAATCTCAAAATAATAATCATAATTATTAATCTTTGGGGGAACAGATCGTCATATTTTTTGAAACCACTATTGAGATCGATCCACAACAAACATTATGAAGTAATTAATATACACAAGATGTGTTTGTCAATATATTGACGATTCATAAAAATTGCAAGTAATCCTAAAAAAAAGATTGGGTGATTTTAGCGGCCCTTTTAAAAGTGGGTCAAACGGGTTTACAACGAGTTTGGACCGTGTTGACCCACCATTTATTTTTTTTTAAATAATTTATTATTAATTTTAAACTATTTTTATCTTTATGTAGTTAATATATAAAATTTTAAAGAGAGATTCATCTGATGAGTTAACTGCAATAAGGTGTACGAGTTAGTTAAATCTAAGAACTGAATATAGTTCTCTGGAGCTTATTGTATCCTGGTTTATATTCTCATATGCTTCGGGGAAAAATAAGAATGAATCCTAAAAGTTCCATTCATTTAGAACATCGTATGGGTTTAAATCCTACTAATTAGTGATGGCATATCAGAGAAATTAATACAAATTCGAGGCAGTATCTAGTGGAACTTCGTAAGAATATAATTAACAAAGATTAACGCCAATATTTATAATATTCATCCCAATTTTGGGTTACGTCTACCCAAAACACTTAAGAACATCACTTCTTTAATAACAACAAAGAAGACAAGAGAATTAGGAATACAAATTCATTAAGTTCTCAATAATTCTAATCCTTTTCATTGGATAATCACTTCTTAAAAAAATCTCTCGCTAAATCATCTCAATCACTTCTATAATTTTATGCATGTGGAGAGAATTTTTTGTGTGTGTGATATTTTGAAATAAAATGGATGGGTATTTATAGGTGAAGTTTAGGTAAAACAAAAATTAATTACATAATTGTTTACATAATCGAACTTATATTTTTTTTACTAATCTCCACATATTTTTCAACATGTGTATGAATTCAAAAATGGTTTGCTTGAATATATTTTAGCAATTCTCCCCCTCAAGCTCATTTGTGAATTGGATCAGACATGCATTAGTGTTACAGAATTCCAATTTCCATTTCGACAATATCTTGATCATCATATCAGATCTATCTTCATATATGTGAATCTTCTCAAAGTTTAACAACTTCTTATCTGCATCTCCTATCCAACAATAATTAACATCATATAGAATTTTAAGTATTAAGACAACCTCATCTGATGAGTTAACGGCAACAAGTTGTAGGAGTTAGTTAAATCTAAGAAACTGGATAACTGGAGCTTAATGCATCCTGGTTTTTACTATCACATGCTTCCGGAAGAAATCAAAGAATGAATCCTAAAAGTTCCATTCCTTCATAGCTTCATATAGGTTTAAATCCTACTAACGAGTGTTAGCATAGGAAAATTAACACAAATTTGAGGTAGTATCTCATCGCAATTTCGTAAAATACATTAACAAGTAAATAAGATAACATCAATATATATAATGGTTCTTCCCAATAAGATAACATCAATATTTATGAACATCAATATGTTTTGATCGTCAATGCGTTGAAGAATTCATACCAAGATGAATTACAATCTGAATACCACAATACACCTTATATTGATATTGACAAAACTTAACTCCACCAAAAACCTTTTCATTCATAATAACTCCTTGCAAGCTCAGTTGTTACAATGAATTATGCTTCAGTGATTGAAATACACTTTTGCAATTTTTTTCGACATGACAAAGCTTCCCGCTACAAATGTAATTAGGTAACCTGATGTTGACTTTGAGAGTCAATTAATGCAACTCAATGTTTCTTTCCAAAATCTGAAAGAAACTTGCTCACTACTACACCCACTAACTGAGCTAAATCTGGTCGAGTACATACCATGACATACATTATACTTCCAACTACTTAGCATATATAACACTACTCATTTCTTCTTACTCATCCTCCATAGTAGGACTCTTTTGTGAGTTCAACTTGAAGTTATTGGTTAGAGGATATCCAATCGCTTTAGCCTAGTCCATATTGAACCTTCGAATTACCTTCTTAATTTATTTCTCCAGCGACAATCATATTTTCTATCTCAATGAATTTACATGTCTATAACTCTTTTTGTTGGCCTCAAGTTCTTCATTGTAGAGGTCCTGCTTAGTTACTTCTTTAGACCTTTGATTTCATAAGCATATTTTCCAACAATCAATATGTCATCTATATAAAGCAGAAGCACCATCAAATCATTATTAGATGATTTCTTTATAAACACAGAATGGTCAGCAGTAGTCTTTATGAATCATTTATCCATTATTATTAATTCAAACTTCTGGTACTACTGTCCCTGTACTTGTTTTGAGTCTGTACAAACTCTTCTTTCAATCTGCATACGAGGTCATCTTTTCTGCAAAAACCCTCTGATTGCTCCATGTATATTTCTACCTCCAAATTTCTGTGAAGGAGTGCAGTTTTGACGTCCACTTGTTCCACTTCCAAATCAAGCTTAGTTGCTAACCCTAGTACAATTTGGATGGATGTCATTTTTACCACATGTGAAAATATTTCATAAAAATTGACTCCATGTTTCTGTTGGAAACTTTGACGAAAATCCTAGATTTGAATTTTGGTTGACTACTGTGTTTTTCATGCTTCAACCGGAACACTCACTTATGCTTAAAGCTTTCTTACTTATCGGTACCTTCACCAGCTCAAATGCATTGTTTTCATGCAAGGATTGCTTTTCATCTTGCATGACCTCTATCCATTTATCCTTGTGTTCACTGGTAATAGATTCCTCAAGGCTCTCCGGTTCTTCCCTTTCAATTAGCAGTATATATTCATTTCGGGGAATATCTAGTTTGGGTCGCACAACTCTTCCAGAAGATGTGGTAATGCTACTATGAGAACTTCCTGATGGTGGTTTACCATGAACAGGGATCTCATCATTATTTGATGCACCATCAGGTGGAATTTCCTACTAATTATTCTGCACTTCATTAGTATCAACCGATTGTGATTTTACAGTTGAAGGTCATCATTCATGATATTGTTCGGATTTTTACTTGCTATCTCCTATATTTTCCATAACTCATTCTCTTGAAATATGACATCCCGACTTCTTAAAGATTTTTGATATCAATATTGTAAAACATGCAACCAAGTTTATCCTCATCATAGCTTATAGATATGCATTTCTTTGTATTGACATACACCTTTTTGTTTTTCATCTTGTTAATGAACATAAGAAACACATCCAAAAAAACACATCCAAATAACGCAAATGATCATAGGAAATTTCTTTTACTTGACACACCTTCATCGGCATTCCCGAAAAATTTGGGTGTGCACACTCAAAGCGATAAGTTGCAGAAACAGTCAACAATTTTCTGAACTTGGTTGAATGCCAAACAAGTGTAAAACTTAAATGTATTCGAGCAGATAATGGATGAGAATATATTGGATCTTTTGACGAGCTATACAAAAGGAACGAAATCAGACATTAATTGACACTGTCAAAAATACCATTGCTAAACGGATTAGGAAATTTTTTGAAAGAGTGTTTATCCTTGAAAGGAATAAGATTAGCGAGAGATTAACGAGTTTGTATTCTCAATTCTCTTGTTTTCGTTATCATTAATAAATATATTCCCTTGTCTTCATTATTATTAATAAATAAGTGATCTCTCTTAATGTTTTGAGTGAAAATAACCCATCATTTGAGTGAACCACTATAATATTGGTACTCATCTTGTTTAATTTTGTAATATTATTGTGATACCACAGAGATACCACTTCAAATTTGTATTAATTTTCCGGAAATCCCAACAATTAGATTCCATAGCTTTCATAAATTGTATGTTAAATAAAACAATAAGATACTTTCTTTGTTCATTTCAGATGATTAGACAAGAAAAAGCTTGTTAATATATTCAAGATAAATACGTATTATGAAATATTGTCGAAATTGCAAGTTCATAAAATGTGAGATGAGTACATTTTTGGAACTTGGCACGATAAAGTAAAAAATACAAACATGAAAATATACAAAAATCATAAGCTCATTGCACTCATCATGAAAATATTTCATTTATGGTTCAAATAAATTTCATTTATTTTGTTTAAATTATGGTTGAACAGTTACAATCTTGTTTAAGTATATTCTATGAAGGAAAAGCTCTTTTGACCATGTTCAAAGTCAAGTAAAAGACCTAGGGTTTTTTCTAAAAAAAATATAAAAAAAATAAAAATTGTAAATATATTGTAGTTTCAAAAATTTTTTAAATGTATTACAATCCGGGATTTTGAATCTCGGATTCTATGTGGTACCCTACGTTTTTCGGTATATTTAAAATTTCATGTCAGAATCGGAGAGTCAAACACCTGGATTCATAACAGCTGTTATGAAACCGTGATTCAAAACTCCGGATTCTGTGATGACGACCAGCACAGAACCTCTAAACTGATCCTCTAGCTTAGGAAAGCGAAGTCTCCTCTGATCTGAAACCAGTACATAACGTCGAAGCATTCTCTAAGCTGACTCCAACCCAGCTCTCACCAGCAACGCATGCTCTAAGCTGACTCCCGTTCAGCTCTCACCAGACCAACTCAGGGCAACTATGTTAGAGTAGGTGCCAGGCTAACCAACTGTTGTAGTGGGTTTTGTTGACTCTACTATAAACACGATCTTTATTCATATAATTTACATTTCAATGACATTCTTTATCTTTGCTTTTATTGCGTAAAATTGTTGGATAAAGACCTTGAATGCACTATAGTATATGTTAGATGTGATAGTGAATTTGATGGCTATCAGAAACACATCTAATAGTCACTATGTGTTTTAAACGAGTTTCTAGTCGATTAGGACGTCCACAAGAGGATAAGGGCCGCCCGAGCTTAATACTAGTATCTGCGATGCAAAGTACCACGTTACATTAGTAGGAAACATAGAGATGTACTGAGCATGCAAATGGATAGTGACCTGGTGATCTATCGAACTACCCTCGTTCAAACTTTCCAAGTGGTTATCATTTGTTGAGTGGATTAAGTCCGAGGTCTTGGTTGTGCAGATTAGTCCTTACTACTCGAAACGTCATTGAGACTCTACATGATAGGTGCCTCACTTTGACCCGTTTATCGAATCCGTTGGGGTCATCAGGTGGCGGGCTTGGTTGAGGTCCTGATGCATGTAGGAGTCGATGCTTCGTTGTCAAGGATTAGCCTCTCGCCCTTGTGCGTGGATATCCTATGCTATCTGAGGAGATAATAGTGTAATAAATCTTTGGCCAGAGTACTAGATGTGCTTTAGGTTAATGAGTTTACCTAGTATCACATGCGATATCGCTATTTTATCTCCAAGATATATGCATGACTATCAAATCTCTAGCGACTCTCGATTTACCAATGGTCGTTGATTCGGTCGGGATATTTGAGCTGAAAAGACCATACTGTACTCTAACCTTGACCAACTGGTTCTTTCAGGCACTATCAGTGATACCAAGAGGATCATGAGGCGATGTTGTTAGACGCTTTATCATGTTCCGATGTGTAAGTCCAAAAATGTATTTTCGGAGTCACATGGAGTTGTGAGCCCACGGTTAGCTATATTCCTGAACCATTTAGGGTCACACAAGTACTGGTTTCTCAATTTCTGTATGTATATGGAACGAGTATAGTAGGAGAAATGTTGGGAGTATGAATTCCAAAATTAGCTAAGGGAGTAGTACTTCCATATTTAGCTAATGAGAGTAAACCTGCCATAAATATATTTAGTGGTCCAAAAATTTGATTTTGCATCATAATGATCAGTTTTGTAAATGATCACATCGATGATATCTGATTATCGATCAGGTTTATGATGAGACCACATGTTAGAGTAGATGTCCAACTAGCCAACTTGTGGCGTGTGGGTTTTATAGACTCTTGTATACGACAGTCTTTATATATGATATTCGCATTTCTTTATGGCGTTCTTTATTTTCATTATGCTATATAATGTTAACAATTGTGTTGGATAAACACCTAGAATGCACCATAGTGTATGTTAGATGTGATAGTGGGTATGACGGCTATCATGAAACACATCTAATAGTCACTGTGTATTCTGAATTAGTTCCTAGTCGATTGGGCCGTCAAAATGAGGATAAGGGCGCCCGGGCTTGAGACTAGCATCTGCGATGTGAGGTACCATGTTTCATTGGTAGGGAACATTGTGATATTCTGAGCATGCAGATGGATAGTGACCTGGTGATCTATCGAATTACCCTCATTCGGACTTTCCAAGTGGTTACCATTTGTCGAGTGGATAAGTCTGAGGTCTTGGTTGTACTGATTAGTCCGCACGACTCGGAACGTCATTGAGACTCTACATGATAGGCGTCTCACTTTGACCCGTTTGCCGACTCACTTGGGGTCATTAGGCGGCGGGATTGGGTAAGATCCCGATGCATGTAGGAGTCGATGCTTCGTTGTCGAGGATTCACCGTTCGCTTACATGCGTGAATATCCTATGCTATCTGAGTGGATAATAGTGTATAAAACTCTGACCAGAGTACTGGATGTGTTTTAGGTAAATGGGTTTACCTAGTAACACTCGCGGTGTCACTATTCGATCTCCAAGATGTATGCATAGCTATCGGATCTCTAGCGACTCTCGATTTACCAATGGTCGTTGATCTGATCGGGATATATGTGTCGAAAGGACAGTACTGTACGCTAACCACGACCAACTGGTTCTTGCAGGCACTATCAGTGATACCTAGGGGATCATGGGGCGATGTTGCTAGGCGCTTTACCATGATCCTTAGACAAGTCCGAAATTGTGATTGCGGAGCCGCAATGGTTGTGGGCCCACGGCTAGCTGTATCCCTGAACCATTGAGGGTCACACAAGTACTGGATTCATGATTCCCGCACGGAAACTGAGCTCAATGTGTTGAGCACTTGAGGAGGATTTTAGGGAGTGCGACTTCCTAAAAGTAAACAGGGGTCAAATTGCGATTTCCCAAAGTTGAGGGGCAAAACTGTCATTTTGGACTAGGTATCTGAAAAATTGTTTTTCACATCATAATATTCAGTTTTGGAAACTGAGTCGATCGATCCGATCTGATCGTCGAACAATCGGGTGTACGCCGATGCTACCCGCATACATGGCCCGGCTCATATTATTGAGGGGGGTTATGTATGCGGAAAGCTGTCCACGCCATTGACAATTGTTGTGAGTCTGTTGGAACTCCCTTTAACGTTGACTCATATTATTGGGGACGTTAAGGGGACCGTCCTTCACGACTCAACAATGATGGGTCATCTTGACACGTGATAGTAAATTGAGTCATATTATTGGGCCCTTACTGGACGTGAGGTGAATACACGGAGGTTGCACCGGTTGCAATTGGAAACTACCTTTTGGGGGTCCGGGACCATGATCGCTTGATTGGGCTCCGTGTACCCACTAAGGAAACTTGCTTTCCCGATTTCATTAGAGGGTGGTGTTCGTTAAAATAGTGGGAGGATAATTCATAAAACTTAACGACCTTGTTTTATGTCTTAGCGTTATTTCATATATAGTTAGTGATGTATGTCTGTTTTCTTTTCAGTATAACTGCTTACAAAATGTCTTCGATCAAAAATTCACTCGCTACTATACTGGATAGCAACAAGTTCACCGGTCTGAACTACCAAGACTGGCTTCGAAACCTCAACATTGTGTTGGCTTCGGAGAAACTTCTTTATACGATAGAGAAGAGCCCTACGAAGGAAGCCCCTGCCGATATCAGCCCTGAGGAGCTGGTGACGCTTCAACAATGATGGGACGACGAGCTTAAGACTCGATGCTATGTGATGGCATCGATGTCCAACGAAATGCAACTGCGCTTTGAGAAGACAAAGTATGCTGCTGACATACTCTTTCATCTCAAAGAACTGTATGGGGAGAACTCTCGACATGAGAGGTTCACGGCTGTCAAGGAGCTTATGACGAGCCGCATGTGCAATGGGACTTCGGTCCGCGAGCATGGGGTTCGTATGATTGGGCTTGTTGAAAAGCTGTCGGGCCTTGATATCACACTTCCACACGAGCTATCTGTGGATGTGCTTCTCCTCTCACTGCCCGCTGCATTCGACCCCTTTGTGGTCAACTTCAACATGAACAAGCTGGCAGCCACCCTTGAAGAGGTGGTTAACATGCTGGTCGTGTTTGAGGGAACCATAAAGAAGGACAAGCCCGTCCTCCTTATGGGCTCTTCTTCCTCTGCGAAGAAGGGGCCCAGACTCAAGGGTAAGAAGCGTTCTGCCCCTGCGAAGGAGGAAAAGCCCAATAAGAAGCCAAAGGCAAAGGCTTCCAAGCCGAACAAGTCTGAGGATGTTTGCCACCACTGCCACAAGCCTGGGAACTGGAGGAGGAACTGCAAGGAGTACCTCGAGCAGTTGCGAACTGCAAAAGGTATATTCTATATCGAAATAAATATGTCTCTTAATTCGACTTCTTGGGTACTTGATACCGGATGTGGATCTCATATCTGCAATGATTTGTAGGTGATGACAAGAAGCCGACGTCTTATAGAGGGTGAGACCCACTTGAGGCTTGGCAATGGAGCAAGAATTGCTGCAGTAGCTATAGGAGATGTTTATTTATTTCTATCGTCAAATTTTAAGTTGTTATTGAAGGATGTTTTATTTGTTCACGAATTAATAAAGAACATTATTTCTGTTTCTATGCTTGATAGTGATGGATATTCTTGTATGTTTGCTAATTCGATTTGCAATATTTACAAGAATGAATGTTTGATTGGTATTGGGGAACGCAAAAACGATCTGTACACCTTAAAATTAAAACCAGTTCCAACTCGCGATGTGAAAACACATACAACAACAATTAAAAGGAAATACGATAGCTTAAACCCAGCACAGCTTTGGCACACTAGGCTAGGTCATATTTCTCTAAGTAGGATGAACAAGTTAGTTAGGAGTGACATGTTTGATTTGTCAGACATTAACTCCCTACCAACTTGTGAATCTTGTCTCAAGGGAAAGATGACTAAACAACCCTTCAAGGGCAAGCCTGAACGTGCCCAAGGCCTGTTGGATTCGATCCATACTGATGTGTGTGGTCCGTTTAGTATTGGTAATAAATACGATCACACATACTTCATCACCTTTACCGACGATCACTCTAGGTATGGGTACTTGTACTTAATGAAGTACAAGTCTGAATCCTTTGAAATGTTCAAAGAATTCAAGGCTGAAGTAGAAAATCAGCTAGGAAAGAGTATTAAAGCACTTCGATCTGATCGAGGTGGTGAATACTTAAGTGCTGAATTTCAAGACTATCTAAAAGAGAATGAGATTCTCTCACAGTGGACCCCTCCGGCCACACCACAACTCAATGGTGTAATGGAGTGTCGTAATCGAACCTTGATGGACATGGTTCGATCTATGATGAGCTTCACTGAGCTTCCTACCTCGTTTTGGGGCTATGCGCTCGAAACGGAGGTAATGTTGTTGAACAATGTCCACACCAAGGTAGTGGATAAGACTCCATATGAGATGTGGATGGGCAAACCACCCAAATAATCATACATGAGGATTTGGGGATGTCCTGCTTACGTGAAGCAGACAGTGGGAGATAAGCTGGATACGAGATCCATATTATGTTACTTCGTTGGGTATCCAAAGAATTCCATTGGATACTACTTCTACTATCCAAACAAAACAAAAGTGTTTGTTTCTAAGAATGCCATCTTAATGGAAAGGGAGTTTCTACTTGATAGAAAAGG
>KV003997.1:29902-48838 GCA_001598015.1 Dorcoceras hygrometricum | reverse complement strand
GTGATCATTGTTTCGATATTACAAGTGTTATCGTAAAATCAGCAGATGCACTGTTCATCAGCAGGTGCATCTTTCCTTGTTAAAATCAGCATTTTCACTTCTTCGTTGAAAATTCAGCAGCTGCATTTCTTTGTTAGAATTCAGCAGTTGCGTTGTCTTTCAGAATTCAGCAGTTGCGTTTCCTAGTAAATTTCCAGCAGTTCACTGTTCATCAGCAGATGCATTTTATTGTCAAAATTTCAGTAGTTGCGTCTGGTTTTATATGTGTTAGTGTTCTCTTGCGACTGGTTTTCTTTTCACCAGTTTCTTTCAACGATATAGTTTCCAAAGTCGAATTCGATACTCAGTAAGTTTTAAAATGGGAAGCAAATGTTTAAAATGATGGAACCCGATGATTTACAGAAATTTCAAGGAATGTTTAAAGAAAGGATTGTTAAGGAACAAAAGCTATTTTAGATTATGGCATAGATAGTTGACGGTCACCCATTGAAGAAGGGTGAGTAGTCGTCCAGATGTCGGCTGCCCTTTCATATGAGCTATATGCTAGAACGGATTTCCGGATTCATTTTGATCAAAGTGCAACACGGACCATGGGGAACTTATATGCCATGATCAACTGAAAATGATACTGAAAATGTTAACAATGAGAATCTGGGCTATCATCCCCTGTTTCTGCCATTGAATGTTTATTGAACTGTTTACGAAAATGATATTGTTCATTGAAGTTCCTTAACATATGTATTGAACAGATGTCCACCTGTATATTTGAATTGTTATTACCCAGGTTTTACTTGCTGAGCCCTTAGGCTCACTAGCTTTTAAAATGGTGCAGGTGCGATAACTGATGGAAGAACAGCAGGTGAAAGTTGAACCAGCGGCTGGGTGGTTGTGTTTATCAAGGGGCCAACGTAATCCGTGTCT
The DNA here is from genome assembly GCA_001598015.1 of Dorcoceras hygrometricum. Classification (NCBI taxonomy): domain Eukaryota; kingdom Viridiplantae; phylum Streptophyta; class Magnoliopsida; order Lamiales; family Gesneriaceae; genus Dorcoceras; species Dorcoceras hygrometricum. The sequence goes on along the minus strand of KV003997.1, from coordinate 47,917 downwards.
AGGATAATGTTGTTTTATCTTTTGTAGGTTCTGTATTAGATCAATTGCAACAATTGTATGTTCGTATAGAATGACAAACGTTGTAACCGCAATTGCAATATATATATAAGACTTGTTTTTCCGCAAAAATTTTTCCAGCAGTTGGTGCCGTAATTAGTATTGTGTCTGCGCTGGTTTGTGTTTCGAGTTTTCTTTCAAGTTATAGGAGATACAGCCTATAGCGAATTATCTTTTAGCCCTTCTTTTATTCGAAAATTTTTATTCACCCCAAACTCGTGACCCCGTGGGTTCGGGCGTCACAATAGGCGTCTCACTTTGACCCGTTTGCTGACTCACTTGGGGTCATTAGGCTGCGGGATTGGGTGAGATCCCGATGCATGTAGGAGTCGATGCTTCGTTGTCGAGGATTCACCGTTCGCTTACATGCGTGGATATCCTATGCTATCTGAGGGGATAATAGTGTATAAAACTCTGGCCAGAGTACTGGATGTGTTTTAGGTAAATGGGTTTACCTAGTAACACTCGCGATGTCACTATTCGATCTCCAAGATTTATGCATAGCAATCGGATCTCTAGCGACTCTCGATTTATCAATGATCGTTGATCTGATCGGGATATATGTGTTGAAAGGACCGTACTATACGCTAACCAAGACCAACTGGTTCTTGCAGACACTATCAGTGATACCTAGGGGATCATGGGGCGATGTTGCTAGGCGCTTTACCATGATCCGTTGGGCAAGTCCGAAATTGTGATTTCGGAGCCGCAATGGTTGTGGGCCCATGGATAGCTGTATCCCTGAACCATTGAGGGTCACACAAGTACTGGATTCATGATTCCTGCACGGAAACTGAGCTCAATGTGTTGAGCACTTGAGGAGGATTTTAGGGAGTGCGACTTCTTAAAAGTCAACAGGGGTCAAATTGCGATTTCCCACTGTTGAGGGGCAAAACTGTGATTTTGGACTAGGTATCTGAAAAATTGTTTTTCGCATCATAATATTCAGTTTTGGAAACTGATTTGATCGGTCCGATCAGATCATCGATCGGAGTTATGATGAAACCGCAGTGAATTAAATGAATCGAATGTTCATATGGACTTGGGCCTGACCCAAGTCCAATGGGCCGGTTCAAGCCCATGTATATTTAATATATACAAGTCTTGTACTTAGGGTTTAATCACTACAACATATTACCCTAACCCTAGACCTAAGTGTTCGGCCGCCCCCTCCTCTAAAGCCTCACGCCGCCGCCGCCTTGCGCCATCGTGTGCCACCGCCGTCCGCCGCCCGCTTCGTGATCGGACTTGTTTCGATCACCACGACGAGGTGATTCCGTCCGTGGAAAATCCGTCAAGTCTTCTAGTGCAGATTGACGGAGGAAGATTGAATCCGGTCGTGGACCTGATTGGAGGATCTACCGCCGCCTACCGAGAAGAGCCAGACTTTCCCTGTGATTTCTGGTTGGAGCCAAGCGCCTAGACGCCAGCAAGGTAGCAATCTATGAACATCCTATGAATGTTTGTAGATTTATTTTGATGTATTGAACACTTTTCGGGCCAATTTTTGTTTTCCGCTGCGCCCTGGGAAGTGAGATCCGGATCCGCCACCGTAAGCCAACACCACAATCGAGAGAGTCTAAACGAATGTTCACTGTTTGACTTGAATCAGATGGTCACAGTTTGATTTGAATCGAATCTTCACTGTTTGAGTTGAACCGAATGTTCACTGTTTTGTCCAACTCAAACTCTATCCCTCTACCTATAAATATGGCATTGAGGAGACACTTGCAGAAGTGAGAAAAACAAACCCGACTTGATTATTGAATCATAACTCTTCTCTCCCTCCCATCCACTCTCGGCCTCCTCCCGCTGCCACCGTCGCTAGCCGCTGCTGCAGCGTGCCATCGGACCCCGTTCCGCAGTCTTAGCGAGGAGATTTTGTTCATGACAATTCGCTGTGCTTTCTAGTGCAAGTCAGCAAAGGAATTTTGAAACCGGTCATCGATGGATTAGACGAACAATCGGAGATTCAACCGTTGAAGTGCTATTGCCCCGTAAAATCGGAATAGTCGGATTCGGGTTCAAAGTCACCAAAGGTAAATATTTCTAAACACCCTACTCATGTTTAGCTTTTGTTTTATTCACGTATGAGCGTTCTCGGGCACAAATTTTTTCCGCTGCGCCCCGGAAGCGTGATACGGATCCCCCGCTTCCCAACAAACAACCAGACTGTGAGGAATCATATTTTAGATTAGTGATTAATTGATTTGATTTGGGATTAATCACGTGAATTTTTGAAGAATTGCGAAATAAATCTGGTTCCCTGCTGATTCGGAAGTTGCTTTAATCCTTGGAGAATTCAGTCGCAACGAATTTGGTAAAGTCAACGCTGGTCAACGATACTGTAGCTGTCTGCTGGAGTTGGCATCGGTAGGGTGACGTAGGCGTGACGCGTTGTATCTGCTGGTATACGTTGTCTTGAGCTTGAGAATGATTGAGGAAGCGACACGTGTTAGTCAACGTTTTTGAGTGTTGACTATAGGATTCAGCAGTTGCTTAGATAGGGCGACCAGTCGATGGGTTGAAGAACCAGCCGCAGGAGTTTCCCTTATGCAACTGCTGGTGTTTGTATGCGTCGACTGGATTTGATGAAGTAGGCGCAGCGACGTCGTTTGATTAAGTGCAGCTGCTGTGTAACGCCCGAACCCAACGGGGCCACGAGAATTGAGGTAAACAAAAATTTTCGAATACAAGAAGGGCTAAAAGATAATTTGTTATAAGCTGCATTTCTTATAACTCAAAGGAAACAAAACACAAGACAAATTCGAAGATCAGCAGGTACTTAAGTTCGCGCGCTACTGCTAAAACATTTGCGGAAAACAGAGTATTTCATATAACTTTGCAATTGCGGTTTACAACAGCTGTTATTCTATGTAAATATACAACCATTGCTACTGATTTAATACAGTACAACCTAATCAAAACAGTACAACTTAGACACGGAAAAACGTAGGCCTTGGATAAACACAACGCCACCCATCTGCTGATTTCAAGTTTCACCTGCTGTTCCTCCACCAGTTGTCGTACCTGCACCATTTTAAAAGCTAGTGAGCCTAAAGGCTCAGCAAGTAAAATGTGAGTAGTAACAATTTCATAAACGCAGGCAGACATCTGTGCAATTCATATGTTAAGGAACTTCAAAACACAATGTCATTTTCGTAAGCATGTCAATGGAGGAAACAGGGGAAGATAGCCCAGCTTCTCATTTCTTTCAAATTTCAATTTCAGTTGATCATGGCATATAATTTCTATGTGGTCCAATTTGCACTTTGATCAAAATGACTCCTGATATCAGTTTTAGCATATAGCTCATATAAAAGGGCAGTCGACATCTTTGACAACTGCTCACCCTTCTCCTTGGTGACCGTAACCATCTATGCCATAATCTAAAACATCTTTTGTTCCTTAACAAGCTTTTCTTTAAACATTTCTGTAAATCATCGGGTCCCCTCATTTTAAACCTTTGCTTCCCATTTTAAAACTTTACTGAGTATCGAATTCAACTTTGGAAACATATCGCTAAAATGGAACTGGATGAAAGGAAACCAGTCGCAAGGAATAGTACCAGTCGCAAGACTAATACCAGCTGAAATGAATAGTACCAGTCGCAAGACTAATACCTGCTGAAATGAATAGTACCAGTCGAAACAAATAGGAACCAGTCGCAAGACAAGAATCCAGTCGCAAGACAAGAATCCAGTCGCAAGACAAGAATCCAGTCGCAAGACAAGAATCCAGTCGCAAGACAAGAATCCAGTCGCAAGACAAGAATCCAGTCGCAAGACAAGAATCCAGTCGCAAGACAAGAATCCAGTCGCAAGACAAGAATCCAGTCGCAAGACAAGAATCCAGTCGCAAGACAAGAATCCAGTCGCAAGACAAGAATCCAGTCGCAAGACAAGAATCCAGTCGCAAGACAAGAATCCAGTCGCAAGACAAGAATCCAGTCGCAAGACAAGAATCCAGTCGCAAGACAAGAATCCAGTCGCAAGACAAGAATCCAGTCGCAAGACAAGAATCCAGTCGCAAGACAAGAATCCAGTCGCAAGACAAGAATCCAGTCGCAAGACAAGAATCCAGTCGCAAGACAAGAATCCAGTCGCAAGACAAGAATCCAGTCGCAAGACAAGAATCCAGTCGCAAGACAAGAATCCAGTCGCAAGACAAGAATCCAGTCGCAAGACAAGAATCCAGTCGCAAGACAAGAATCCAGTCGCAAGACAAGAATCCAGTCGCAAGACAAGAATCCAGTCGTATCAAACCATACCAATGATTCAACCAGCAACTACCAATTACACAGTTATCAAATTCTAATATTACAGCTACTGCAAGAAGAACCTTCATAACATTTCTGGAAATGAATTCGAATCCTCAGTACATATAAAACTTCATAAATTTTCTGAAAGACATACTGGAAGCATCATAAACATCAAAACATCATTTTCGAACCCATCTTTCTTTCCTTATCATGTCCAAATCATTTCAAACATGAACTTTAAATATATCCATAACACACAGGCAAGCAGATCCATTAAAACACAATATATGCTTCAAATGGTGTAGAAAAAGATCAGCTTTTACGTGTCTTATTTGAAGATTTGCAACAACAGCAAATTCCCGCAGAAATCCTCCCTTTGAGCAACGCACGAACTTTTCAGAAATTTCTTTGAAGAACACCTTAAAACTTTTCTTTACAAGTGGTGAAAATCTTACTTTGAAAACAGGTTTTTATATGAAAGGGATTAGTGGCAAGCTACTTGAGAAATCAAGCATGACACACTTTCAAAATTTAGTAAAATTCCCCTCATATCATTTTAATTTGTAATACACCAAACCTTCTCTTAAAGAAAGCATTTCACCTCCTTAAAACATTTTCCAATCAATTTAAAAATCAGCTCGTGCATCGCTCCTTGGAGTCACCTGCTGAAACCAGCTGCAGCGCATCTTACCTGCTGATATCAACAAGTCAGCAGATACATAATATTTAAAATTGCCAAAATGGCCCATATGATTTATGAAATGCATAAATATGATTCTAGGGATTTTGTGGCGTTACATGCTGGTTTTGATCGTTGTGAAGAATGTGTGTCGACTGGGTGACCAGCTGCTGGTGGTTTTTGAAGTAATATTTGTTGTCTGCTGGTAGGCGCGGCGACGTCGTTCGATGAAGTTAAAATGCTGCGTTTTGGATGTTTCAGCTGGAACCAGTCGTTGGTTGTTTTGAAGAGATCTGCTGCCTGCTGATATAACGCTACGGCGTCGTTTTGATAAGTTGGAACGGTGTCGTTTTGGAGTGTTTTCTTGCGACTGCTTATTTGGTTGCTACTGCTGGTTTTTAGCGAAAGAAAGAGATGGTATCTGCTGGTAGATACCTGCTGGTCTTGTCGACTGAATTGATGATTAGCCCCTGCATTTGAGCAGGAGTGGAAGTGCGAAAAGCTGTTTGTTCGAAGCTTTCTCGTGAAGCCTGTGCCGTGTATTTATCCTGCTAGCGTGAGCCCTTGGGTGAGCTTTTCTTGCGATTCGAGCTCTGTTCTAGTAGTTAATGCCTGCGTAGAAGTTTAGGATTTGAGTTTAGCTTCTGGCCGTAGGATTAACGTGATTATGATTAGATTTGAGCTAAGATGTTAGCCACGTTGTAACAGATTTCAGCTTCCAGGAAGTTCTTGCTGCGTGAATTGAACCAGGAGAAATCTGTTAGGTAATTTGAAGAAGAAAGGTACGAATTGAGCAGCACTTACACCTTGAGCGTGAACATGATTGAATCGATGTTGTGGAATGTGTGGTGTTGCTGTTATGTGTTTACGTGGAACAGTTGTTGAATTGATCGAACTCGATATTTTGTTTTCACGTATTATGATTTGTATGCATTGAGCATTGATATTGATTGGCATACATGCATACATATTGGGCCTTGACAGATTTGATTGATGACCCGAGCCACGTTGGAGCTGGTCAACAGATGTGTTGTGCACCAGTCCAACGCTATCATCGGAGTGGTGACTGCTAGATGTGAGCGTCTACCACTGGGCTGTGATGGGCTGACGGGCCCCGATGATCACGGACCGATGATTTCCCGGTTGATAGACCGTGGTATTGAGGCGACTTGATATGATTTGGCTGTTGATACACTGGCCTAGTTGACCGATTTCCTTTGTCAGTCACATGCATTTCATAGCATTGATTGTTAGCATGTTGCATGCGTAGCTGTTTGATAGCTCTTCGTACTGAGGCTTGACCTCGTACTTGTTTCCTTCTTTTGTTTTGTTTGGGTCTGTGTTGCCCATTTGTAGGAAATACAGGCAACCAGGCTGGACCGAATGGAGCGCCAGCTGGTCGATCCCCGCATCCTTGAGTCCCAGTTATATATGTATAATATGTATTGAGTCGGGGGATGCCCCGTGTTATCATGTATTGGGGATCTGTATTTGATTTGAGATATGTTATTACCTGTTGCGTATGAGTTTGAGTTAACTCATATTTTGATTATCAATATTTTGAATGTATGATTTGAGTTCAGGCCCATTGTATTTCGAAAATTTTTAAGCCCTGATTTTAAGCTTCCGTGTTTATGCGCTTATTATGTGTTAATTGTTAGTAATTAGCACGGGGCCTGACACAGACCAACTTAGCTTACCGAACAACACAGCCTACCCAGACCGGCACAAGAAATAGGTCAGAAAGGACTCTAAGCTGTTGCTCAGCTCAGAACGTCCAGCTCGCCCCTAAGCTGAATCCCAACTCAGCTCTTACCACAACGACACGCCAACCAGATAGCGCTGCTCAGCTCAAAGGTGCCTTCAGACCAGCTTGCACAACTCAATCAGCACGCGGCACCCCAACATCACTGAACTACTGAATAGTGAAAACAGATCTGTTGGATCTGTGTAACAGATCAGATCTTAATTTTGATAAACACAAAACCTGCTGTTATGTTTCTAACGATTTAATCGAGTGCGCATGTCTAAGCTAAATCAGATCTGACGCGAGCTGAAAAAGCGCGCTGTAGCAGATAAGCTGCGATCTGAAGAAGAGCACTGTAACAGATTGGAAGCGAGCTGAAAGCGAAAAACTGGGTGCTATTGGACGTCCAAACTGTTCCAACAGACGACATCCAAGCTGATCCAACTTAGAGCGACTATCAGCACAGAAAAAATCAGTTCAGTGCAGGTATCAGCTTAGGAGAGAAACGGTTCAGTTCAGAGATCAAATACAGATCAGAGTTCAGCTTACGAATTAATGGATCACATCAGATGAATCAGTTCAGAGTGAACATCTTAGAGAAGAGCAGGTTCAGATCAGAATAGATGAACATTATTCGGTTCAGAGATCAAGAGCAGTTTAGATCAGATCAGAGCTTAGAACAGATTAGGTCGGGTAAAAAGCTCAGATAAGCAGCTCAAACAGAATCAGCGTAGTATATATATCAGTTCAGAGTGAACAACTCAGAGCAAAATCCGTTCAGATCAGTTGAGAATGTCTAAGCTGAAACAGCAGAGCAAGAGGAGTTAGCACAGAGTATCGAACATGTCAGATTAGATCTTAACAGAGTCGATCAGCTTAGAGCAGATAAGAACAGATGAGAACAATAGCATAGAGTCAAATCAGCTCACAGATTAGAGATACAGAGTCGATCAGCTTAAAATCAGATTAGAACAAGAGCATCTCAGATGAGAAATACAGAAATAGATTAGAGCTGAAAGAGGAAGAACAGAGTAGAACAGCTCAGAGCTATACAGAGAAGAACAAAACAGCTCAGAGCTATACAAAGAAGGTCAAAGCTTACACTGTAAATCTCTCACACACACACACACAGTACAGTAGTACAATAGTACATCCAGCACGTGATACACAGTACAAAAATATTTCTCAGATCAGATCCCACACGATCAGCACGAAACTAGCATATCATCTCCACGTACTGCGATACACAACACTAGTAGATCAGCTCAGGACCATCCGAGCAGCACAACTTGATCAGCACAATCAGATCACGCTCATAGTTCAGCTCGTGCACTCAATAGCTCTCGCGCACAAACAGCTCTTGCACACGCGCAACAGTATCAGAAGCTTACACCTTCCGAATAGTTCTCGCCAAATCTCAGAACCACAACATCTCTCGTCTGATAGCCACGAACGACTCTCTCCCAAGCTGAAAACCACAGCCTGCTCGTCTAAACAGAACGTTACCATCAGCTTACGCCTAAGCCGAGTCCTCGAAATGGCACGGCACCACACCAGCGATCTGACTACTCAGCTCAGGCACGAAGTACATCCCCAAGCTGAATCCAGCTTACGCTCAGGTTCATATCAGCTTACACATATACGGCACCTCCCAGAGCTGCCCGCTCTATGCTTTTTTCCCTGAAACAGCTTGCGACAGGAAGACTAGTTCAACGCTAAAAAAAACAGCTCAGATCTGAACTGTTCCACTCAGATAAGCTCACGCCTGATCTGATCCATGCTAAAGCCGTTATAAACAACGTAATTAACCCATACTAATCTCAAGATCTCACATGTGCATAGATCAACTCAGAAACCCCTCGGATCAGCTCATTGACACATGAACAACTCAATCCGCACCCGAGCTGCCTCATTAATTCAGCTTGCGTCAAATCTGATCCAATCTTGGTTAGTTCCAAACTCCGGATTCTCAAAGATAATAATAATAAAAGAAATATCGTGTTGTGTGTCAGAATCCGGAGTTTCAAACCCTGGATTCTGAACGATACTAAAATGTCTCTCAGATAATAATAAACAAAAAAATATCATATGTCAGAATCTGGAGTTAAAAACTCCGGATTGTAATATATTTAAAAACTTTTGGAGACTGCAATACATTTCCAATTTTGTTTTTTTTTTAGTATTATTTTTTTTTAAAAAAAAGCCAAGATGTACCATACTAAGAAATTGAAAATAAACAAAAAAAAAAACGCTTCATCGTGTTTAGTAGGTTTTTTCGGTTGATGGGGAACATTTTGGTGGATCACGTGTGATCTCAAAGAAGGCGAAATAAGACTCGGGTTGATTTATCATGCCAATTATAAGAAGGACAAGAACATGTGTGTATATATATATATATACATATATAAAAATTTTAAACGTTTAAAATATATATAAAAGAAAAGTTTTCAGAGCAGATTGCCATCAACTATGACCGAGATTCACCACCGAGAGCAGTCACTGTCAGATATTCTGGTTCTTCGATATAGCAGTGATAGGAGAATATGTATTCTACATCAAATGAAAAAAGGATGGTGGAAAATTTTATAATTCACAGATTTGACAGAAGGCCTTTTGAAAACTTGCTTCTTTTGGTGCATTATATGGTGGCAATATTATTTTCGACCTTCTCATTTTCAGAATGACTTAATTAACCGTAAGGTGAGTTGGCGCGCAACGTGGTTCCAAAAATCACCATCCCAAATTCTTTTCAGTGATTGATATTGACATTCATGCAATTTTTATTGAATTTATCAGTAGCAAAGTTTGCATTTGGAGATGACACTGCAGCATGGCTGCATGTGCATGGTCAAGAATGTTTCCATTACAGCAGAATCTATTCAAAAGTGTTGAATAGGAGAAACTTCTTGTTGTCCAACAAAATTCTTCCTGTACAATGTTTAATTTCGGTAAGTATGATTAATTAAATCAATAATTAGATAGGAAAAAGAAAGCTCTAAAAACCATTTTCAAGCAAAAAGAATCCTAGTGGAGTTCTTGCAGAATGGAAGTAGCAATGCTATTGAGGCACATAAACATTAACCAACAACTTGGGAAAAGGTTGAATTGCAAAACTCAAGATTTAAAACTTATTAAAGATCGATGCTTTTTCGTACACAGTGAGATTGATGACCATGGTTCCACTCTAGAGAAATTGGAATCCAGTATCTAAACAAATCTTTGGTGTCTTTCTTGAAAAAGTGCCTTTAAAGATGTTTTTGGGGGCATCCGATCCAGTTAGCAGAGACCATTCACTTCTTTTGAAGGGAATTAAAAAGCATTCCACCCAACACAATCATAATTCCTATATAAATAGAGCACCAAACAATACTCTTATGCAAATTTATCAAGCCTTCTAGCTAGCTCTTCTTTCATAAACAATTGACCACCGTTTCTAGATCTCATCGGATCCAAGAAACGATGGCCGAGAAGATACTAAAACTGGCATCAGAAAACGGAATCATGATCTTCAGCAAGAGCACTTGCTGCCTATGCTATGCAGTGCAGATACTTTTCCAAGAACTCCATGTAAAACCTAACATCTACGAAATAGACCGAGACCCCGAGGGAAAGGAGATCGAGAAGGCGTTGATGAGGATGGGGTTCAGCGGGCCTATACCCGCAGTTTTCATCAACGGAAAGATGGTCGGGTCGACTAATGAAGTCATGTCTCTCCACTTGAGTGGCTCCTTGATTCCACTGCTCAAACCTTATTACCAGGCTAACATGTCCTGAATGGGGCAGATTAAGCTGCAACAAAAGGAAGTGTTTTATTTGTCGTAGAATCGAAGAATGAATAAGATTTGCTCCATGCATGGTTGTGAGCTCTCGCTAGTGCAAGTGGTTAAATTATAGATGCAGTAGGGTTTGTGTAATTTAACTTAGTATATATGGGTATGTAGTTTTTAGCAGTACTTTAACTATGATATGTCAATATGATTATAAATAAGTGTTTAGATTAATTGTTAAATGAATGTTTCTCACATCTTGGTTGATCCTTTGCTGAGACATATCGTATGTGGATTCAGCTGGTAAAGGTTGGTCGAATCAACAACAATCCTGATGGGGCATTTTTAATCATTTAATCTTAGTCAACTTTTTATTTGTGACAAATGACTCTCTGATATATAGTACACTTGGAGCATGGAGGGTTATTTCTCTAAAATATGAAAGGTTGATCAGGTACATTTTAAAAATTTTCCCATTTTTAGATATTTCCACGTAGGAGTATTTGCACCATTAATTTTTTAATTTTTATGCATGTATGTTAAATTTCTATATTGGCTATATATATAATATTTTTAGCATAATTATTGCCAATGTAACATGGTTGTAATATTTCGTCTACCATCGTTGCAGCTTGATCGAAAATAAAAAAGGATTGTAATATCTATTTCAATAATCATATTTCTTTAAATATTATCAATTTAGTTCTTCTATATCATATCCACCTCAAGCAAGTTTATCTCTTTGACCCAAATTTTCCACGCTGCATATCCTATGTCTCCCTCCAAATGTTGGCAAATATGAACAATTCATATCTCACGTCGTCTCTTTATTATGGATATTCGAATCCATAAGCGATTGGTATGCCCATAGAAAAAAAAACCGGAAACTCCTACTTCTATCCAAAGACTCAACTTTCTCAACATGAATCCTCGATTGACCTTGAAATTTTGACTAGGTGATGAAGGGTAGAAAAATAGTCAAATTGAAATAAGGTTGAAGATAGGTCTTAGTGAAATCTTATCTCACTATTAGTGATGATCTAATAATCGTCAATGACAAAAAAAGTTGATGCTTTTGGGAACTTGTTACAAGATCCCGTGGTTCTTCCAAAAGAAAAACAAGTGTAATACAATTGCAAAGGCCCAATACAATTCAAGAAAGAAGATTTACCGCTTCAACAAAGACTACAACAATATTTATAGTGTATATCGAAGTAGTTTTTGTGACGAGGATATTTCGTGACTTGCAAATGAAAAATAACATGACAGAATTAATGGCACTTCATCTAATCTCGAGCATGCATGGAGAGATCGCCAAATACCCGTCCATTTTTTTACTCCACAGTTTCGTGACCACGTTGTTCGCACGAGAAGATGAGGCCTCAGAGTCTGGGTAAGAAACACATCTTCTAACCAAAATGCAAGTATAGATCTTATGTGAATGAGATACGCATCCAATGTGTCAGAGTGCAGCGAAAAGAAAGGGAAAAGTAAAGTAAAATCAATCATCAAAGGTATTACAGTAACTATAATAGTAAGCATGAACAGCTTAATGAGTATAACTTGATCTCAAACAGAGACAACTCGAAGTTGAAGAGATTAAAACAAAAGTTGCTACATTTGAAGCCAAAAATCGTGCAATTACACCAAAAGGCGTACAACGTACTTAACAAGGATACTTCACAAATGTCATAAACTTCGGGAGGAAGTTTCTCGTCTGAGAGAAGAAAGGCGTTCAGGGCCCCGGTCTCCTTTAGCTCGGAATATCCCTTTTTCAAACGAAATATTGGTTGCAGTACTCCCCCCAAATTTCAAATTTCCCAATGTGGGAGAATAAGACGGGATAGGAGATCCCGAGAAGCACCTCTCAAGGTTCGATATGCCGCTCTCCTCAAGTTTTCTTAACCACTTGGTCAGATCGGCACATCAGTGGTTTAATTTTCAAGATTTCCGTAGGGCGTTCCTCCGTTAGTTTGCCAGCAACAAGAAACAACCGATGACGATGTTGAATCTCTTCGATGTCAAGCAGAGAGAGCAAGAGAACCTTCGGGAGTATATTAAGCGCTTCAACAGAACTATTATCAAGGTAACTTCAGCCACCCCGGACTTGCGGGGCATTTACTCAAGGCTTGCGATGGGGTGATTTCTTCAGATCCTTGATCAAGAAACCTCCAAAGTCGTTTGATGAGCTCTTGACCAGGGCAGAGAAATATGTCACATAGAGAAGTACTGTCTGCATAGAGAGCTCATCCCGAGATCCTGAGCACCTGTGTTCCATGGCCTCCCAGCAACCCAGATAGCTCAGTTGATCGCTGAAGCAGAAGAACGTGTCTTAGCCCGATGACAAGAGGGCAATCCTCCATCTGACCCAAGTCCTCGCTGAGAGCGAACAAGTGTAAGGAAGAAACCGATGCCTGGAAATGTAGTTTGCCTACAAACATGTTAGGCTAAGGTCAACACTTGTTTCGCTCTGTACATGCTATACCTTATCGAATGAAAAATTATTTTTCACCACAAGTCAACTCGACGGAGTGATGCTCTTGCTGCATTTCATCCAACCACCTTGGGTAGCAGTCGTACCTGAGAACTATTAAGCTCAACCAGCTCGGCACCCCAAAGTCCGACATGCTCAACGGTATATAAGCCCAATCTTCTCGGCACCATCAAAGCTCAACTCTTGTTGGCAATACCTCGGGTAGCAACCCTACCTGTGACGCCCGTAACCCACGGGGTCACGAAATTGGGGTTAAATAAAATTTTTGAATAAAATAAAGGCTGAAAGACAAATTGTTATAAGCTGTATTTCTTATAACTTAAAAAGAAACTGAAACACGAATACAAAAGCTGACAAACACGTATACACTTGCGCGCCAACTGCTGACAAACATTTTTGCGGAAAACAGATTCTGATATAAATTTTGCAATTGCGAGTTACAACATCTGAAATTCTGTTTGAATATACAACTGTTGTAATTGATCTAATACAGATGCCTAACTTACAACACAACATCAGCTATGACACGGAAAACGCTGGCCATTGATAAACAAAACACCCATCAGCTGCCATCAGTTTTCACCTCCTGTTCGCTCCTCAGCTGTCATACCTGCACCATTTTAAAAGCTAATGAGCCTAGGGGCTCATCAAGCAAAACCTGAGTGATAACAATTTCATTTAACGCAGACAGACATCTGAACATACATAACTTGAGTTAAAGGAACATTAATGAACATATCATTCATCCGTAAACATTTCTTAAACATTTCTGTCTTTCATAAACTTGGAGATAGGGGATAATAGCCCAGATCTCATCATCAATATCATTTTCTTTTGATTTATGGCTTAGAAGCTCTCCTTAGGTCCGTGTTGCACTTTGATCAAAATGACTTCTGATATCAGTTTTAGCATATAGCTCATATGAAAGGGCAGCCGACATCTGGACGACTACTCACCCTTCTCCTTGGTGACCGTCTGTTATCTATGCCATAAATCCTTAAAATAAACTTTTTTGTTCCATTATCCTTTCTTTTCTTTGAAATCATTCTTTAAACATCATCGGGTTCCATCATTTAAAACTTTCGCTTCCCATTTTAAAACTTTACTGAGTATAGAATTCGACTGCTGGGAGCTTATCGCTGAAATGAAATCAGTCGTAACAAAGTGAAACAATACTTTGAAACAAAACAGACGTAGTAAATGAAACGATGTCGTTGAAGTAGGAAACAGACGTGGCTTGGAATACTATTTGAATAGTGAACAGCTGTAACTATGAAATAGAATTGGTCACTCAGCTGCTAACGAATTGGTTTTGGTCAAACAGATGTCAACGCAACTAAGTTGGTCAACTCAGACGTCAACACAACTTAAACAAAGGCTTTCAGGTGTTGAACAAACCAACAGCTTGATACAGATTAAAGCAACAGCTGTTTACGAACAAATGCAACAGCTGATTACGAGACAATGCAACAGCTGATTACGAAACAATGTAACAGCTGATTACGAAACAATGCAACAGCTGGTTACGAAACAATGCAACAGCTGATAACTTAATAATACAACAACTGTTTACGAAATCTGATGCAACAGATGATGACTTAATAAAACCAACAGCTGATGAACAATAAAACCAACAGCTGATGAACAGTAGCAAAGCTGACAAGAACTGATGTGAGAAATTCTCGAAACCAAAAGCTGACTATAAACTTGGTGTTGCAACATCAAAACGACAGCTAAGCTATCAGCTGTTATCTATCAAACCAGACTTTATACTGATTCGACTAACAACATCCGATTACATAGCGTCAAATTCCAATGTTACCATTCACCAGAATGAAGAACATTCATGAACTTACTTGAATCAAACTCGAACTCCTCAGTATTTCATATTTTTTCTGGAAAACACTTGGAAGCATAAAAACATCATTTTGAACCCAATCTTTCTTTCCTTAAACATGCGTAAATCATTTTAAACATGAACTCCAATATATCTTAAACATACAGGCAAGAAGATCCATAAAATGAATAAAATCAATATATGCTTTAAATGGTGTAGCAAAGGATCAGCTTTTACTTGCCTTAAACAACGGTTTGCAACGATAGCTAATTCCTGCAGAAATCTCCTCCTCGAGCAACAACACGAGCTTCTCCAGAAAATATTTTGGAAGAACACTAAAGATTTTCTTTGCAAATGATAACATATTTTACTTTCAAAACAGGTTTAAATATGAAAGGGATTAGTGGCAAGGTGCTACGTTTACAAAGCATGACATATCTAAAATTTTAGTAAAATCTTCTTCTGAACATTTTAATTTGTAAAACACCAAACCCTTTCCAAAAGAAATCATTTGTCCTCCTTAAAGATATTTTCAACCCATTTAAAACCTGCTCATGTTTCGCCCTTAGAGTCATCCGCTGAAACCAGCTACGTCACATCTATTTTCTGAAATAAATTAAATCAGCAAATGCATACATTTAAATTGCCATTTTAGCCCATGAAATTAATAAAATGCATAAATGTGATCTTATGGATTTTGGGGCGTTACACTCTACCCTCCTTATTGAAATTTCGTCCTCGAAATTTTACGTACCAAACAAATATGGGTAAAGACTTAGCATATCAGCTTCTGTCTCCCAAGTTGCTTCTCGATCCGACTGATTAGACCATTGTATCTTAACCATTGGAATACTACGGTTTCTTATTTTTCTAATTTCTCGGAGGAGAATTATTTCTGGTCTCTCTTCATAACTTAAATCTGGTGCTAATCGAATTGGTTCATGACTTAGCACATGCGAAGGGTTAGGAATATATTTCCTCAAAGCTGATACATGGAAAACATTATGCACTGCTGACAATTGTGGAGGTAGTGCTAATCGATAGGCTAGTGTTCCTATCTCTCTAAGATCTCATACTGGTCCAATATATCTTGGACTAAGCTTTCCTTTACTTTCCAAAACGCATTACTCCTTTCATTGGAGCAATTCTCAAAAATACGTGATCACCTATCTCAAAAGTCAGTTCCCTTCTTCTATTATCGGCATAACTTTTCTGTCGGCTTTGAGCAGCTTTCATTCTTTCTCTTATCTTCTTAACAGTTGCTGCTGTTTGCTCCACTACATCTGGTCCTAAACCAGATCTTTCACCAACTTCATCCCAATGGAGTGGTGTCCTACACTTTCGACCGTAGAGAGCTTCATATGGAGCCATCTGAATCGAAGCCTGGAAACTGTTATTGTAGGCGAACTCTACCAGTGGCAATTCAGATTCCAGCTTTCTGAAAAATCCACAATACATGATCTGAGTAGATCTTCTAAAATCTGAATCACCCTTTCAGATTGTCCATCGGTCTGGGGGTGAAACGCAGTGCTAAAGGTCAACTTTGTACCCATAGTGTTGGGGATCCGGATCACGCCCCCTGGCGAGGCAGCGGAAGAACAGAAAATAAACAGCCGGGAGACGATCAATACGAGTAATACAAAAACAATCTATGAAATTCATAGGGTGTTTAATAGGAATACCTTGTTGGCACTTGTGCCTGGCTCCAACCGGAATTACAATAACGCCGGCTCTTCACGGTAGATTGCGGTAGATAACGCCAATCAGGTCCATGACCGGAGGCGGGATTCCTTCATCAGCCTGCACTAGAAGGCCTGACGAGATCTGCGCGGACGGATTCTCCTCGTCGAATTGGCCGACAACGATTTTCCTGCGAAGAGAGGCGGCGGCGGCGGCGACGGCTTTTGGAGAGGAGGAAGGGACGACGCTTGATTTAGGGTTAGGTTAAGTGTTGTTATGAAGTCTAGGGTTAATTCTAATTAAATAGAATTAAAGATGGGTTTGGATCCGGCCCAACGGGCCCGGGTCCAACGAGTGAACATTCCGTTCATCCCCATCACCGAGACTTCATCGTAACTCCGATCGCCGATCAGATCGGACGGATCGACTCAGTTTCCGAAACTGAATAATATGATCTGAAAAATCATTTTTCTGAACCCCAGTGCAAAATGACCGTTTTGCCCCTCAACAGCGGGAAACCCCGGTTTGACCCCTGTTGACTTTTAGGAAGTCGCACTCCCCAAAATCCTCTTCGTATGCTCAACACATTGAGCTGAGTATCCGTGCGGGAATCTCGAATCCAGTACTTGTGTGACCCTCAATGGTTCAGGGATACAGCTAGCCGTGGGCCCACAACCATTGTGGCTCCGGAATCACAATTCCGGACTTTCCCAACGAATCATGGTAAGAGCGTCTAGCAACATCACCCCATGATCCCCTAGGTATCACTGATAGTGCCTGCAAGAACCAGTTGGTCGTGGTTAGCGTACAGTACGGTCCTTTCAATCCATATATCCCGATCAGATCAACGACCATTGGTAAATCGAGAGTCGCAATAGATCCGATAGCTATGCATACATCTTGGAGATCGAATAGTGACATCGTGAGTGTAACTAGGTAAACACATTTACCTAAAACACTTCTAGTACTCTGGCCAGAGATTTATACACTATTATCCCCTCAGATAGCATAGGATATCCACGCATGTCTGCGAGCGGTGAATCCTCGACAGCGATGCATCGACTCCTACATGCATCGGGGTCTCACCCAATCCCGACGCCTTATGACCCCAAGTGAGTCGGAAAACGGGTCAAAGTTAGACGCCTATCATGTAGAGTCTCAATGACGTTTCGAGTCGTGAGGACTAATCAGTACAACCAAGACCTCGGACTTATCCACTCGACAAATGGTAACCACTTGGAAAGTCCGAAGAAGGGTAGTTCGATAGATCACCAGGTCACTATCTATCTGCATGCTCAGAACATCACAATGTTCCCTACCAATGAAACATGGTACTTCGCATCGCAGATACTAGTCTCGAACTCGGGCGGCCTTATCCTCATTTTGACGGCCCAATCGACTAGGAACATGTTCAGAATACACAGCGACTATTAGATGTGTTTCATGATAGCCGTCATACCCACTATCACATCTAACATACACTTTAGTGTATT
>KV003997.1:0-19460 GCA_001598015.1 Dorcoceras hygrometricum | reverse complement strand
GATAGTGCCTGCAAGAACCAGTTGGTCGTGGTTAGCGTACAGTACGGTCCTTTCAATCCATATATCCCGATCAGATCAACGACCATTGGTAAATCGAGAGTCGCTATAGATCCGATAGCTATGCAACATCTTGGAGATCGAATAGTGACATCGCGAGTGTAACTAGGTACACACATTTAGATCAGATCAACGACCATTGGTAAATCGAGAGTTCACTATAGATCCGATAGCTATGCAACATCTTGGAGATCGAATAGTGACATCGCGAGTGTAACTAGGTAAACACATTTACCTAAAACACTTCTAGTACTCTGGCCAGAGATTTATACACTATTATCCCCTCAGATAGCATAGGATATCCACGCATGTCTGCGAGCGGTGAATCCTCGACAGCGATGCATCGACTCCTACATGCATCGGGGTCTCACCCAATCCCGACGCCTTATGACCCCAAGTGAGTCGGCAAACGGGTCAAAGTGAGACGCCTATCATGCAGAGTCTCAATGACGTTTCGAGTCGTGAGGACTAATCAGTACAACCAAGACCTCGGACTTATCCACTCGACAAATGGTAACCACTTGGAAAGTCCGAAGGAGGGTAGTTCGATAGATCACCAAGTCACTATCTATCTGCATGCTCAGAACATCACAATGTTCCCTACCAATGAAACATGGTACTTCGCATCGCAGATACTAGTCTCGAACTCGGGCGGCCTTATCCTCATTTTGACGGCCCAATCGACTAGGAACATGTTCAGAATACACAGCGACTATTAGATGTGTTTCATGATAGCCGTCATACCCACTATCACATCTAACATACACTTTAGTGTATTCTAGGTCTTTACTCAACGCAATTGTAAATCATCATACACACAATGAAAGTAAAGAACGCCATATAAGTAAATGCGAATATCATATATATAAAGATTGTCATATACAAGAGTCTATAAACCCACACGCCACAAGTTGGCTAGTTGGGCATCTACTCTAACACATAGCTCTATGCAAATTTTTCCAAAAAGCTGATGTGAACTTTGGATCCCTATCTGATACAATAGAAATCGGAACACCATGAAGCCTCACTATTTCTTTTACATATAAATCTGCGTATCTGCTCATCTCGTATGTTGTTTTTACTGGTAAGAAATGAGCAGACTTAGTGAGTGTATCAATTACAACCCAGATGGAGTTATATCATTGAACAGTCCTTGGTAAACCAGTTACAAAGTCCATTGCTATACACTCCCACTTCCATTCTGGAATGGGCAGTGGCTTCAACAATCCAGCTGGACGCTGGTGTTCAGCCTTCACCAGCTGACATGTTAAACATTCAGCTACAAATCTGGCAACATCCCTCTTCATTCCTGGCCACCAGTACAACTCTTGGAGGTCCTTATACATCTTAGTACTTCCGGGATGTACTGAGTATGGAGCTGTATGAGCTTCTTTCAAAAGATCAGCTCTCAAATCATCTACTTGGGTACCCAAATTCTCCCCATGTATCTAACTACGCCATCTTCTGAAAAGTAGAGGTTGCTGCCTCTTTATTTATCTTGCTTGACCCATTTCTGCAACTGCTCATCTTTCAGCTGACTCTCTCGAATTTGGTCTAATAGATTTGATCTTACTGAGAGGTTTGCTAAAATCATATTACTACTGCTGGACACTATTTCAAGTCCAAACTTTTCAATATCAGCTGCCAATGGTTTCTGAACAATTAGCTGAGCTAATCCAACAGACTTCCTGCTTAAAGCATCAGCTACCACATTTGCTTTTCTTGGGTGATAGCTGATCGTACAGTTGTAGTCTTTAACCAGCTCCAACCATCGCCTTTGCCTCATATTCAATTCTTTCTGGGTAAAGAAGTATTTCAAACTCTTGTGATCTGTAAATATTTCACACTTCTCCCCATAGAGATAATGTCTCCATATCTTAAGGGCAAAGACAACAGCTGCCAGTTTCAAGTCATGCGTTGGATAATTCCTCTCATGATCCTTCAGTTGTCAGGATGCGTATGAAATTACTTTACGCTCCTGCATCAAAACAGCTCCTAAACCCATTTTGGATGCGTCTGTATAAATTACAAATTTTCCTTCATCAGATGGCATGGTTAACACTGGTGCTTCTATCAGCACTTGCTTTAACTTATCAAAACTATTTTGGCACTCAGCTGTCTAGTTATATTTCACTTGTTTTCTTGTTAACGTAGTCAGGGGAACAGCTATCTTAGAGAATCATTGGATAAATCGCCTATAATATCCGGCTAAACCCAAGAAACTCCTTATCTCTGCAACAGCCTTTGGTGTTGGCCAATTGTGAATAGCTTCTACTTTAGCTGGGTCGACATCTATTCCATCCTTAGAAATAATATGGCCTAAGAACGATACTTTCTCCAACCATAATTCACATTTGCTAAATTTTGCAAACAGCTGCTTCTCTCAAAATCTAGAGAACTGTTCTCAAATGTTGGACATGCTCACATCTGATCCTAGAGTATACTAGGATATCATCAATAAATACCACTACGAACTGGTCCAAAAATGATTGGAAGACCCTATTCATTAAATCCATAAAAGCTGATGGAGCATTTGTAAGTCCAAATGGCATAACTAGAAATTCATAGTGACCATACCGAGTTCTAAAGGCTGTTTTATAAACATCTGCTGCTTAATTTTCAGTTGGTGGTATCCAGACCTCAAGTCGATCTTAGAAAAGACTATAGACCCTTTCAGCTGATCAAACAGATCTTCTATCCTAGGTAATGGATACTTATTCTTAATCGTTAACTTGTTTAGCTCTCGGTAATCTATACATAGCCTCATACTTCCATCCTTTTTCTTAACAAATAAAACTGGGGCTCCCCAGGGGGAAGTACTTGGTCTGATAAACCCTTTCTCCAACAGATCTTGTATCTGTTCCTTCAGTTCTTTCATTTCTGATGGAGCTAATCGATAAGGCGATCTAGAAACTGGAGCAGATCCTGGAATTAGATCAATTGAAAATTCCAGCTCTCTATCAGGTGGTAGTCCCTGGATATCTTCTGGAAAAACCTCGGGGAACTCACTTACCACTTCTACATCTGACAACTGGGGTCTACCGGTTGCGGTTAAAGATGATAAACTAACCAGAAATCCTACTCCTCCTATCCTGAAACAACGTTGAGCCTTAAGAGCTGATATTATTCGAGGAATCTTACAAATATGCTTAGATTCAAACCAAAATTATTTTCCTACTGGTGGGTTAACCACTACTGTTCATAGCTTAAAATCAATTACTACCCCATACTTGGTTAACCAATCCATTCCCAAAATCATATCAAATTCAGGAATTGGGAATACGATTAAATCAGCAATAATTTGATGCCCTTGAAGTTTAAGCTCTAAAATCTTAAATACATCGTGAGATATCAATTCTTCTCCTGACGGTACTGATACACAGAAACCTACAGCTACCTGGCCGGGCTTGATGGGCAATGTCTTAGCAAATTCAGCAGCTATAAATGAATGAGTGGCTCCTGAATCTATTAAAGCCATGGAAGGTAATTCAGAAATCATAATCTCACCAGTAACTATTGTCGAGTCTGGATTTTCTTGATCAGTTGTCATTACAAAGGCTCTGCTAGTCACCAATTGCTTGATTTTGGACAATATTTCAAAATATGTCCCAGCATTCCACATTTATAGCAGACATTTTGTCCAAGTCTGCATTGTCCATGATGATTCTTGTGGCACTTAGGAAATTCTGGCCTATTATTACAAGCAGGAACAGAGCTAATAGGTTGAATCGGTAGAGGCTTCTGCTTCTGAGGCCTCTGCTGGTTCTTGTTTTGTTTCTTGAACGGCCTCTGGTCCTTCTGCTGAAAGGCCTGTCTTTTCTGTTGCCTTTCCTCATCAACATCTTTCCAATCCCTTTCAAGTTGCAGGGCTCTATCCACTGCTTCTCGATAGGTCCTTGGCACAGATAGCCTAACATTCATTTTGAACATAGGCTTCAATCCCTCCACGAAATGACTCAGCTTCTCCTCTGGGTCATTTCCTATTAATGGCACAAAATAGCACCCTCTTTCAAACTTCCGCACGTATTCCTGTACGGTTAAACTCCTTGCTTAAGGGTCAAAAATTCCCTCTTCAATTCGGACCTCTTACCAGCTGTGAAGTATTGCTCAAAGAATACTTGTTTGAAATCTGCCCAAGTGAGATTTATCAAATCTACAGACAATTTGACTCCTTCCCACCAAATCATCGCATCCTCTCTCAAATATAGACATCTGGAGGTACTCAAAGATAACCTCCATCGATTTGATCCAACTCTCTGCCACTAGTGGATCAGTTGTACCACTGAATTCTTTTGGCTTCTGTCGCCTGAACGTTTCTTGATGATCATCATTACTTGGTCCTATGCTGCTGGAAGATTGGCCATTACCTCTATTGTTTTGCTCTACCAGCAGTCTTAACAATTGGGTAATATTAGCATTATTGTCAGTGTTGGTTTCTTCTAGGGGAATATTCCTTCTACCTCTTCCTCTTCCTGACATCTTATATTCTATAGCCCGTAATCCACCACATGTATATATCAGAACAAGCTAAATAATTTAAAGACAATGCTCTGAAAATAAACTCACAACTTAGAGGAACAGACGATGAACTCTGATTCAGCTGATGGTGCGTGTGTTTATCTCAGGAACGTTGCTCTGATACCATGTTGTGACGCACGTAACCCACGGGGTCACGAAATTGGGGTTAAATAAATTTTTTGAATAAAAGAAGGGCTGAAAGACAAATTGTTATAAGCTGTATTTCTTATAACTTAAAAAGAAACTGAAACACGAATACAAAAGCTGACAAACACGTATACACTTGCATGCCAACTGCTGACAAATTTTTTTGCGGAAAACAGATTCTGATATAAATTTTGCAATTGCGAGTTACAACATCTGAAATTCTGTTTGAATATACAACTGTTGTAATTGATCTAATACAGATGCCTAACTTACAACACAACATCAGCTATGACACGGAAAACGCTGGCCATTGATAAACACAACACCCATCAGCTGCCATCAGTTTTCACCTCCTGTTCGCTCCTCAGCTGTCATACCTGCACCATTTTAAAAGCTAATGAGCCTAGGGGCTCAGCAAGCAAAACCTGAGTGATAACAATTTCATTTAACGCAGGCAGACATCTGAACATATATAACTTGAGTTAAAGGAACATTAATGAACATATCATTCATTCGTAAACATTTCTTAAACATTTGTGTCTTTCATAAACTTGGAGATAGGGGATAATAGCCCAGATCTCATCATCAATATCATTTTCTTTTGATTTATGGCTTAGAAGCTCTCCTTAGGTCCGTGTTGCACTTTGATCAAAATGACTTCTGATATCAGTTTTAGCATATAGCTCATATGAAAGGGCAGCCGACATCTGGACGACTACTCACCCTTCTCCTTGGTGACCGTCTGTTATCTATGCCATAAATCCTTAAAATAAACTTTTTTGTTCCTTTATCCTTTCTTTTCTTTGAAATCATTCTTTAAACATCATCGGGTTCCATCATTTAAAACTTTCGCTTCCCATTTTAAAACTTTACTGAGTATCGAATTCGACTGCTGGGAGCTTATCGCTGAAATGAAATCAGTCGTAACAAAGTGAAACAATACTTTGAAACAAAACAGACGTAGTAAATGAAATGATGTCGTTGAAGTAGGAAACAGACGTGGCTTGGAATACTGTTTGAATAGTGAACAGCTGTAACTATGAAATAGAATTGGTCACTCATCTGCTAACGAATTGGTTTTGGTCAAACAGATGTCAACGCAACTAAGTTGGTCAACTCAGACGTCAACACAACTTAAACAAAGGCTTTCAGGTGTTGAACAAACCAACAGCTGGATACAGATTAAAGCAACAGCTGTTTACGAACAAATGCAACAGCTGATTACGAGACAATGCAACAGCTGATTACGAAACAATGTAACAACTGATTACGAAACAATGCAACAGCTGATTACGAAACAATGCAACATCTGATAACTTAATAATACAACAACTGTTTACGAAATCTGATGCAACAGATGATGACTTAAAAAAACCAACAACTGATGAACAATAAAACCAACAGCTGATGAACAGTAGCAAAGCTGACAACAGCTGATGTGAGAAATTCTCGAAACCAAAACTGACTATAAACTTGGTGTTGCAACATCAAAACGACAGCTAAGCTATCAGCTGTTATCTATCAAACCAGACTTTATATTGATTCGACTAACAACATACGATTACATAGCGTCAAATTCCAATGTTACCATTCACCAGAGGAATAACATTCATGAACTTACTTGAATCAAACTCGAACTCCTCAGTATTTCATATTTTTTCTGGAAAACACTTGGAAGCATAAAAACATCATTTTGAACCCAATCTTTCTTTCCTTAAACATGGGTAAATCATTTTAAACATGAACTCCAATATATCTTAAACATACAGGCAAGAAGATCCATAAAATGAATAAAATCAATATATGCTTTAAATGGTGTAGCAAAGGATCAGCTTTTACTTGCCTTAAACAACGCTTTGCAACGATAGCTAATTCCTGCAGAAATCTCCTCCTCGAGCAACAACACGAGCTTCTCCAGAAAATATTTTGAAAGAACACTAAAGATTTTCTTTGCAAATGATAACATATTTTACTTTCAAAACAGGTTTAAATATGAAAGGGATTAGTGGCAAGGTGCTACGTTTACAAAGCATGACATATCTAAAATTTTAGTAAAATCTCCTCTGAACATTTTAATTTGTAAAACACCAAATCCTTTCCAAAAGAAATAATTTGTCCTCCTTAAAGATATTTTCAACCCATTTAAAACCTGCTCATGTATCGCCCTTGGATTCATCTACTGAAACCAGCTACGTCACTCTATTTTCTGAAATCAATGAAATCAGCAAATGCATAACATTTTAAATTGCCATTTTTGCCCATGAAATTAATAAAATGCATAAATGTGATCTTATGGATTTTGGGGCGTTACACTACCTGAGTGCATCTATAAGCCCGACCTGTCTAGAACCATCAAAGCCCAACTCTTGTTGGCAATACCTCGGGTACCAGCCCTATATATAAGCCTGACCTTCTCGGCAGTATGTAAGCCAAACCTGCTCGGAAATTTGTTATCCCGACCTGCTCGATAATTTGTTATCCCAACCTGCTCTACAGTATGTATGCCCGACCTGTTCGACAATCTGTCATACCGAGTTGCTCGGCATTCTGTTATCTCAACCTGCTCCCCAATCTATAATTCCGACCTGTTTTGCAATCTGTAGGTCCAACCTGTTCCGCACCATAAAATCCCAACTCTTGTTGACACCAAGTCCGACCTGCTCGACAATCGGTAAGTTCGACATGCTTGACAATCTGTAAGTCTAACCTGCTCGGCACCATAAAAGCCCAACTCTTGTTGGCACCAAGTCCAACCTGCTCAGCAACCGGTAAGTCTGCCCAATTCAAAAAATAAGATTTACCGCTTCAGCAAAGACTACAACAATATTTATAGTGTATACCGAAGTAGTTTTTGTGACGAGGATATTTCGTGACATGCAAATGAAAAATAAAATGACAGAATTAATGGCACTTCATCTAATCTCAAGCATGCATGGAGAAATCGCCAAAGACCCGTCCATTGTTTACTCCATAGTTTCGTGACCACGTTGTTCGCACGAGAAGATGAGGGCCTCGGAGTCTGGGTAAGAAACACATCTTCTAACCAAAATTCAAGTATATATCTTATGTGAATGAGATATCATCCAATGTGTCAGAGTGCAGCGAAACAAAGGTATTACAATAACTATAATAGTAAGCATGAACAGTTTAATGAGTATAACTTGATCTCAAACAGAGACAACTCGAAGTTGAAGAGATTAAAACAAAAGTTGCTACATCCAAATCTGAAGCCAAAAATCGTGTAATTACACCAAAAGGAGTACAAAGTACTTAACAAGGATACTTCACAAATGTCATAAACGTCGGGAGGAAGTTTCTCGTCTGAGAGAAGAAAGGAGTTCAGGGCCCCGATCTCCTCCAGCTCTGACAATCCCTTTCTCAAACGAAATATTGGTTGCAGTACTCCCCCCAAATTTCAAATTTCCCAATGTGGGAGGATATGACGGGATAGGAGATCCCGATAAGCACCTCTCAAGGTTCGATATGCCGTTCTCCTCAAGTTTTCTTAACCACTTTGGTCAGATCGGCACAACAGTGGTTTAATCTTCAAGATTTTCATAGGGCGTTCCTCCGTTAGTTTGCCAGCAACAATAAAAAACCGATGACGATGTTGAATCTCTTCGATGTCAAGCAGAGAGAGCATGAGAACCTTCGGGAGTATATTAAGCGCTTCAATAGAACTATTCTCAAAGTACCTTCAGCCACCTCGGACATGATGATCGGGGCATTTACTCAAGGCTTGCGATGGGGGGATTTCTTCAGATCCTTGATCAAGAAACCTCCGAAGTCGTTTGATGAGCTCTTGACCAGGACAGAGAAATATGTCAACGTAGAGGAAGTACTATCCACACAGAGAGCTCATCCCGAGATCACGAGCACCTGTGTTCCATGGCCTCCCAGCAACCCAAATAGCTCAGTTGATCGCTGAAGCGGAAGAACGTTGTTGGACCTGTGTTTACAGATCAGAATCTTAATTTTGATTAACACAAAACCTTCTATTATTTTACTAATGATTTAAATTAAGTGCGCAGGTTGGGCCATTTCGAATGGGATAGCACCGGTCTCATGCAAAAATATGCAAGTTCATCCCAAAACTTGCATATTTCATACTTGGTCTCCCAGCCAGATTATGAACCTGCAACGGAAGCGAGTTGGATGAAGAGAAATGTAGCAGCTTATTCATGTTGTTTCGCAACGGCATCGTTTCAGTTAATACGTTTGTCTTTAGTAAAAAGACCTTGCAGCTGGTTTCTTTCAGCAATACTCATGAACAGTAGAAATCTGTTTTGTTCCCAAATACTGTTCCATTTTGTTGCGTCTGATTTCATTTCAGCGATGCGTCTCTTATAGTAGAATTAGATGCTCATATAAGAACTTATTTAAGTAGCGTTAGATTTAAATTATATAGAAGTTCTAGTAAAGATTCTTTTAAGAGAAAACCGTAAGTTAAGGAATAGAACTATCCCTTGATTAATATGCAGTGGGTAAATCACACTGAAAGAGAAATTTTGTGGGAAAGTGATTATGATTTGTAGAAAAGCTACTCAGATCTCATTAAGTAAGAAATTTCGAGGACGAAATTTTGTTAAGGGGGGTAGGTTGTAATGCCCAGATATTTTAGAGGCCACAAACTAGAAAGATTTGAGATTGAGGGATTACAATGCTATTCTATTAAACTCTGTTTCTATCGAGTTTCAGAATTCAGATATATATTGTTGCTTTTTATCAATTAAGAGCTAAATTTCAAATGTTAGAATACGATTGCAGCAGCTGTGTAGCCAATCATAGCAAGTCGATCTAATCCTGTTGTTTTAACTAAAATTGTTCGGTTTTCATGTGCATCATTTTATTTTAAAAAAACAGAGTACGCTTTTAGGAGATTTGAGCATCTTGATTAAAACGTGGTTCTTTCCTTAGGCATTTTAAATCATATATATATATAATGTTAGCTGCTTCATGCATCATTATCTTGAAAATAAATTAGTTCAAAGCGGTGCTCTCTCTATAAGAAACCGAGCAAAAGTTTTAAAGCTTTTTAAAGGAGGCGATCGGAGTGTTGGTGATTTGCTGGACTTCTACTGCAGTTGTGTTCAAGAATTCAGGCAAGTAAACTCTGTTTCTTGCTCACTCAGTGAAAGCATATATTCAATTCTGTTTGCATGTTTATATGAGATTTTTAAAGAAAGGAAGATGGCTTCGGCTGTTCTTAAAAACCAGAAAGTTCATGCTCTGTTTTTATGAAGGTTGCGTTTTACTGTATTTTGATCCAAAGAGATGTTTTAGAAAATGGTTTGGTGATGTTCATCCAGTAGATTCTTGAGTTTTCTTCAGAAATTCCATCGAAGTAGCTTACAAGTAGCTTATTCGATCATTTCCAGAAATTTCTTTAGATATTTTGAATTTTTCAGACAAAGGAAAACCATCGTCATTCACCTGGTTAAGTCTGAAATCTGGTTCTTATACCACGAATGATATTTATTTGTTGAAAATATTCTAAGTATAGATTTCAGCAGACGCACTATTTCATGTTCAGCTGTTGCATATTTTATTGTTCATCAGCTGACAGTTTGTTCATCAGCTGATAGTTGTTCATCAGCTGATAGTTTGTTCATCAGCTGATAGTTTGTTCATCAGCTATTGGTATTCAGCAGTTGTGTTTGTAAAAATCAGCAGATGCACTGTTCATCAGCAGGTGCATCTTTCCTTGTTAAAATCAGCAGTTGCACTTCTTTGTTGAAAATCAGCAGCTGCATTGTTATCGTAAAACCAGCAGGTGCATTTCCTTTGTTAGAATTCAGCAGTTGAGTTGTTTTCATAAAATCAGCAGATGCACTGTACATCAGCAGGTGCATTCCTATTGAAATATTTCAGTCGTTGTATTTCTTTCGTAAATTCCAGTTGGTGCACTGTTCACCAGCAGATGCATTTCTTTTACTAAAACCAGCAGGTGTATTTCTTTGTTAACACCAGCAGGTGCATTCCTATTGAACTAATTCAGCAGCTGCCTTCCTTTGGTAGAATTCAGCAGTTGCGTTGTCTTCGTAACATTCAGCAGATGCACTGTTCACCAGCAGATGTATTCCATTTTGATATTTCAGCAGTTGCTTTATTTGTTTCTAAGTACTGATCATTTCAGCTGGTATTAGTCTTGCGACTGGTACTGTTCATTTCAGCCTGATGGATCTGTTTTGACAGATCCTGATTAAGTTTTGAATTACACAAAACCTGTTATTGTGTTTCTAACAATTCCACTTAGTGTACAGATTTTAGGATCGAAGAAGAATATGAACAGTAGCTGAATTTGTCCAGCAGATGGTTTGACAAGATTAAGTTCAGCAGCTGGTTTAGTTCTTCATTGTTATCGGCAGCTGGATTAGCAATGGAGACGTCCAAAGTTAAGTCAGGTGTTCGAAATCAGGCGGAGGCCAAGTTGAACCAGCTGGAACAGGATCTGTGAAGTCTGCTGGAGAATTATCGAAGAAGAACAATTCAGCAGTAAGATACAGTGTTCAGAAGTAGAAGAAATCAGCTGTTGGATTGAATCAGCAGTGATGACGTCAGCATATATTCAGGAGAAAGCAATGAGCAGCAAGGATGACGTCATCACATTCAGCAGTTGAGAAGAAGCGCAAGATCTGGATCAGCATATGAAAAAAGTTCAGCTGGAGCGCTAAGCGTAGATGACATCAGCAGTGACGTCATTAATCAGCAGCAGGCTACAGTGCATTCAGCAGGAAGCTAAAGCTATCAGCAGTTGTGAAGAGAAGCGCAAGAGATGAAACGACGTCGTACAAGAAGTATCCAGTCGCAGTACAACCAGCAATTGGGGTTTGAAGTTGGCGATTGCAAAACGATGTCGTTTGCATAAGTTGATACGACAGCGTTTTGCCTTCGTAAGATTCAGCAGATGGTTTGCGATGACAAAACCAGCAGATACATTCTTCTAGTGGGTAACCAGCAGTTAGCTACAGTGATCTTGGATCAGCTGTGGCGCTAAGATGAAGAAAAGATCAGCTGGAATGATGAGGACCAGCTGGTACATAAAGATGGTTCAGCTGGTGCGTAAAGACAACCAGCTGGTGCAAATCAAATGATGACCAGTTGGAGTGCAAATCAAATGCTAACCAGCAGTTGGTAGCGACAGTACATCCAGACGAAAGCAACAGCTCATCCAGTCGAGAGCTTCAATGAGCGTAAAGACAACCAGCTGGTGCAAATCAAATGATGACCAGTTGGAGTGCAAATCAAATGCTAACCAGCAGTTGGTAGCGACAGTACATCCAGACGAAAGCAACAGCTCATCCAGTCGAGAGCTTCAATGAACCAGCTGTTGCTATGCATTCAGTCGCAAGATGTTGTACCAGTCGCAAGCAAGCTTCAGCGCTATGAATCCAGTCGCAAGCATTTCACGACCAACGACTGGACAACCAGCTGCAAGCACATCCAGACGCAATCAACGCTCAAGATGGAAGAATCAATGGCTGAGATTAAGTCGTGCATATTGCCTGGAATTAAGGGAACAAGATTTGTACTATTCTGGGAAATAGTACAATTTACAGAGGAGCATTGCACGTATTTGGAAAGACGACGATTTAGCCGTAACAAGCGCAGAAGAGTTTGGAATTTATCTAACGGATATATTCGAACAGAGGCTATTTAAGGGAGAAGATTTGAAGGAAGAAGTTTGACGATTGTTGATTGAGTGAAGAGACAAAATTACAGAGGGAAGGACACGGGAAGATGAAGCAGTCGACAATCATTCTAGAGAGGAGCTTATTGTAGTGTCGACTGCTGAATCTTCATTAGCTCATTTAGGAGCACTTCCTAGTGTGTGAGATGTATTCATTCGAGAGTTGTGCTTACACTGTAAAATCTCACACACAGATTCACTCGCACATTTTGTGAGTTGAGCTAAATTATTTAGCTAGTGAATCAAAACCTTTCCAACACAGGTCCCGTCCAAGCATGATGACGTTAAACTTGTGTATGTAGTTAGTCACACAGTTGCGGCTGGTGTGCATTTGTAAAGTCTAGGAGTTCTCGCAGCTGCTGGTTGCGGGATTGGGTCTGTACGTGTTGTATAGATCAAAGTCTTCTAGTAGTGGATCCTTCCGAGGGGGAAGAAGGGGAGATGTAGGACATTGAGGTTCGAACTTCCAGAAACAAATCTTGTGTATCGTTTTCCTTAAGCTTTCAGCACTTGCTTTTCCTTTAGCACGCATACACAGATTTCAGCACTTGTATTTTATACTTAGCATCGCATAATTCAGCACTTGCTTATATTTCAGAACTCACGCATACAGTTCAGCACACAAGCACAGTAAGTCTCGAACAGATTTATGTGGAACATAAATCTGTTTGAGTTGGTTTTTAAAATACAAGGATTCAGTTCTGGTGTTTCCGCATGATTTTAATTTCATACCAGATCTGTCTTCGGTGCTCTTGTGATTTTTAGATGTTCAAGAACCTTGAGCTATTCCAGCTCGTTTATAGCAGCGCGCAAAATTTTTTATGTCTTTTAACAAGCACGGATGCTGATGTTTCCTTCGAAAACAGGGACCAACACAGCCGGTATTAGTCTTGCGACTGGTACTGTTCATTGCAACTGGTTACTGTTCATTCTTCGTTTTCTTCAACAGATAACGAAATTTCAGAATTTGATTTCTTATTCATTTCCGCTTCAGTTCAAAAGATTATTCGATTCAATTGAACAATATTTGAGAGCTTTTATTCAGTTCATTTTCGTAAATTCTACAGAGAAATCCCTTGAAGTTCCAGAACATCATTAGACAAGAGAAAACCAGTAATTCGTACAAGAGAGAACGAAAACAGATTTTAGAAAGAAAAGAAAGAGCAGAACGATGTTTTAGAAATATTTTAAGTTATGACAACAAAGAGGGTCCCCAGAGGAAGGGTGAGTGCGCGGCTGACGAACCGTGTGCCCTTTCAACAGAGGAAGGATCAGGTGTATAGGTCGACGAATCTGTATATCCCTTCACCATGAGCCATAGTGCTAGAGACTGATATCAGGAGTTTGATCAAACGAATTGGATCAAAATGTTTAAAGTGTTGTCATAATTTCAAAAGAGCGCAAGTGTGATTTTAATCACAGCTCCAGAGAATGTTTAAAGAAAATGTTTTCAGAATTTGATTATGTTTTATGCTTTCAGTTTCTATCAGAATTCTCAGTTATATATGTTGGGATGCCGTGGTGGACCCGGATCACGCCTCCCGGCGAGGTAGCGGAAGAACAAAAACAATACCGGGAGACGATCGAATACGGTTCAAAGTAAACACAACCATAGGGTGTTTAGATTGCTACCTTGCTGGCAACTCGTGCCTGGCTCCGACCGGTTTCGTAAAGAAAACGGCACTTCACGGTAGGCGGCGGTAGATATCGTCAATCAGGTCCACGACCGGAGACGGGATTCCTTCGTCAGCCTGCACTATAAGGCTTGACGAGATCGGCGTGGACGGATTCTCCTCGTCAAAATTGGCCGGAACAATTTCCGGCGAAGAGGCGGCGGTGGCGGCGGCAAGCGGCGCACGACGGCGGCGGCGTGAGGCTTTGAGGAGAAAGGGGCGGCGGCTCTTAAGCTCTAGGGTTAGGTTATGATTAAGTCTAGTTTTAAGTTATGAAGTCTAATCTATATTAAATAGATCTTAGTGTTGGACTTGGACCGGCCCAACGGGCCTGGGTCCAACGGATGAACATTCAGTTCATCCCCATCACCGAGACTTCATTATAACTCCGATCGCCGATCAGATCGGACCGATCGACTCAGTTTCCAAAACTGAATACTATGATCTAAAAAACCATTTTTCAGAACCCTAGTGCAAAATGACCGTTTTGCCCCTCAACCTCGGCAAATCACGATTTGACCTCTGTTGAATTTTAGGAAGTCGCACTCCTCAAAATCCTCTTCTCATGCTCAACACATTGAGCTGAGTATCCATGCGGGAATCTCGAATCCAGTACTTGTGTGACCCTCAATGGTTCAGGGATACAGCTAGCCGTGGGCCCACAACCATTGTGGCTCCGGAATCACAATTCCGGACTTGCCCAACGGATCATGGTAAGAGCGTCTAGCAACATCGCCCCATGATCCCCTAGGTATCACTGATAGTGCCTGCAAGAACCAGTTTGTCAGGCCCCGTGCTAATTACTAACAATTAACACATAATAAGCGCATAGACACGGAAGCTTAAAATTAGGGCTTAAAAATTTTTCAAATACAATGGGCCTGAACTTCAAATCATACATTAAAAATAGCGATAATTAAAATATGAGTTGACTCAAACTCCAATACCCAGGTAACAACATAAACTCAATCAAGTACATATCCCCAATACATGATAACACGGGGCATCCCCCGGTTCAATACATATCATATATAGAATGGGACTCAGGGACGCGGGGATCGACCAGCTGAACTTCCACTCGGTCCAGCTTGATTACCTGATGTTCCTGCAAATGGGAAACACAGACCCAAACAAAACAAATGCAGGAAACAAGTACGAGGTCAAGCCTCAGTACGAAGAGCTATCAAAGCAGATAAACATGCAGCATGCTATAAATCAATGCTATGAATGCATGAGGCTGTCAAAGGAAATCAGTCAGCTAGACCGGTGCAACAACCGGCAAATCATATCATGTCGCCTCTATACCATGGTCTATCAACCGGGAAACCATCGGTCCGTGATCATCGGGGCCCGTCAGCCCATCACAGCTCGACGGTAGCAAAGCAGATAAACATGCAGCATGCTATAAATCAATGCTATGAATGCATGAGGCTGTCAAAGGAAATCAGTCAGCTAGACCGGTGCAACAACCGGCAAATCATATCATGTCGCCTCTATACCATGGTCTATCAACCGGGAAACCATCGGTCCGTGATCATCGGGGCCCGTCAGCCCATCACAGCTCGACGGTAGACACTCGTATCCGGTAGTCACCGCTCCGACGATAGCGTTGGACTTTTCGAGCACGACCCAACAGTCGGCCAGTCACAACGTGGCACCCAAATCAGGTTATCAAATCAAATCTGTAAATCAGGCTCAAGATGTATGCATGAATGCCATTCAATATCCATGCTCAATACATAATATACCTAAACGTAAAACAGTATACACATTCAATCAAAAACAGTAACTGGTTCACGTAAGCACATATCAATCCAGCCACAGATTTCACAACATCGAATTATAGACATGTTCACGCTCAAGCTGCTAAGGGCCGCTCAATCGTACCTTTCTTTTTCAAATTACCTAACAGATTTCTCCTGGCTCAATTCACGCAGCAGGAACTTCCTGGAATCTGAAATCTGTTACAACATAGCTAATATCTTAGCTCAATTCAGCTACACATTCACGTTAATCCTACGGCCAGAAGCATATTTCGATCCTACACTTCTACGCAGGCATTAACTACTAAAAACCGAACTCAAACTACAAGAAATGCTCACCCAAAAGCTCAAAAGAAACAACTGCAGAATCTGCTCAACAAAACCAGCAATTCACGAACGAGCAGAGCCTACGGGATTTCTCAACTCGTTGCTCCTAGCTTCCAAAATGGTATCAATGGGAAGAGCAAGTCTCAAGGAGTCCAGCGCCACCAAGAACGTCAAAAACAAAGGCTGGAATCGACAGAAAATGGCGATAGAAAAAGACGGTGAACAGTAGCTATTTCGAGGGTTTGGAGAAGAGGAGATAAGAAATATCTGGCTCAAAATAATTCTAAGTGTCGATCAACACTTCTATAAATACCTCTTAAAGCCTCGCCTGCTGATTCATTAAAATCAATCGAAGTGACCAGCAGAAGTCTATCAACAGCAGCCCTCTTTCCTTTCGTTAAATTCAGCAGCAGCGACCAAAAAGCAATCGCAAGAAACACTCCAAAACGACACCGTTCCAACTTATCAAAACGACGCCGTAGCGATACACCAGCTGACAACAGCTCTCGAAAGCAAAACGACCAAAAGCTGGTAACAGCTCTCTCTCCAAAACAATCCATCTGCTGGTCGCGTGAAATTACTCAAAACGTCGACGCATCAACTAATCCAAACGACGTCACTTCTCAACATTACAGTATTTGCGCGCCTGCTGGTCAGCAGCAACCAACACAACGCAATCTACTGCCAGCAGAAAGGAATACGTCACGCCTACGCCATCATATCTTTTAACAGCTTTTGCGACTGATTCTTCAAACCATCTGCTGATCGTCCTCCACTAGCGCAACTGCTGAATCCAATAGTCAACACTCCAAAATGTTGACTAATACGTGTCACTTCCTCATTCATTCTCGCGCTAAGTGCAACGTCTGCCAGCAGCAACCTCAAAATCAAAACTAAAACCAGCAGATCTCATTGCGTCACGCTGACGTCATCTCTGCTGATTCGAAATCCACCAGCAAGAGCTATAGTAACTTGCTGCTGACATTTTGCTCCAAAAATCGCTACGACTGAATTTCCAAAAATTAACGCAACGTTCAAAATCAGCAGGAACCTCAAAATTCACGTGATTAATCCCAAATCAAATCAATTAATCACTAATCTAAATTCTCAATGCTCACATTCTCCCCACCTTAAGAGATTTCGTCCTCGAAATCAAAGGCAAACTCAAGGAAGAAAAACAATCAATCATGCAATTCAACACCAGCAGCTACTCAAATTTAAAGCTAAAACCTGAATTTTTTTTTTTAACCTGGAAATGTTGCACGATCAGTGCTCAAACAGATGAGGCCAATCTTGTCTCATCTTCTCCTCAACTTCCCAGGTCGCTTCTTCTCGGCCATGCTTGCTCCATTGGACCATCACCAACGGGATTGTCTTGTTCCTCAGCTGTTTCTCCTTCCTATCCAAGATCTGCACCGGATATTCGACATAACTCAAGGCAGTATCCAGCTCAACTTCGTCGGTTCTCAAAACATGGGACGGATCCGGCTCATATTTTCTCAACATTGACACATGAAACACGTCATGTGTAACGACCCTCATTTTCTTGACGGAATAATCATAAGTTTTGGGGTTCAATTGAACGAAATCAAAAGTTATAAACGTTGAAGAATGGATCGCTACTAATTATCTGGGTTGAAACGAGTATACTGAAATGTTTCACATTCAGGGGTAAGAAATCTAGAATAATTTATGCAATGGTGCGGAAATGAAGAGAACAATTATATCAATCTGTCAATAATGCATATCGTAGTGTGATAACGTCTGGTTGAAAACATAACAAATTCTGAAATCTTGTTTTGATACAACTTAAACCAGAATATTCAGTACAATACACCAGTGTTCTCAAAAAGAAGCTATGAACTTCGAAACAGAAGAAAACAAAACTAACTGGTATGTACTGGAGTCTGAGCATTACGCTTAAGAATAAACAAGCGTAACCTAACTTATGAAGTTTACTAGTAATCGAAAGCATAAGCATGAATCAATTCTGAAAACATTTTCTTTAAACATCTCGTAAGAACTGTGATCGTAATCACTCTTGTGCTCTCCTTTCATTTTCTGGGAAAATTATGACAATACTTTAAACATTTGGTCCATTTCGTTTGATCAAACTCCTGATATCAGTCTTAGCACTATGGCTCATGGTTGAAGGGGTATACAGATCCGTCGACCTGTAATCCTAGTCCTTCCTGGTTAAAAGGGCACACGGTTCGTCAGCCGCGCACTCACCCTTTCATTAGGGACCCTTTTCATTGTCATAACTTGAAACATTTCGTAAAAACAATGTTCTGCTCTGTTTTCTTTCTTTCTATTTGAGCTACTGGTTTTCGTTGTCTAATGATGTTCTAACTATAAATATTTCCTCGTAATGCTTGCGAAGATGAAAACTGAATAATTTAGCTAGTTGAATCTGTCAGGTAAGTCGAAAGATTCATTAAACTAATTTAGAATTGAAGGAAGAATCAAATTCTAAGATTTTTGTTATGTACTGAAGAAAACGAAGAATGAACAGTGACCAGCTGGGGTGAACAGTACCAGTCGCAAGACTAATACCAGCTGAATGCACAGTACTTAGAAATAAGTAAAGCAACTGCTGAAATAATGAAGTGAATTACATCTGCTGGTGAACAGTACCAGTCGTAACGAATAGGAATCAGTCGCAAGACAAGAATCCAGTCGCGAGGTCTTTTAAATAATTATAAATCGAAACGATGTCGTAGCGCATAACTCAGTCTCTACAACCAGTCGCTACAACCAGTCTCTACAACCAGTCGCTACAACCAGTTGCTACAACCAGTCGCTACAACTGATTTATACATCTGCTGATTTTACAAAACATCTGCTGAATTTGTGAAAGCAAAGCATCTGCTGAATTTGCGAAAGCAAAGCATCTGCTGAATTTGCGATCAAAGAAATGAACCTGCTGATTTCATACTTAGAATATTTTCGATAAAACAATATCAGCAGTGGTATAATAACCAGCTCTTGTTCTTAATATACAGATAACCATGAACTACAAAGGTTACCTTCCTCTAAAGACTTCGACATATCTTATGAAACTTCTGGAAAAGATCGAATAAGCTACTTGTAAGCTACTTCGACAAATGAATTACTGAAAACTCAGGAATTCATTAGAATAACATCACCAAAACATTTTATAAATCATCTTTTAATCAAAAATTACAGTAACTCAACTTCTTCATAAAAACAGAGCATGAACTTCAGGGTTTTTCTTTGAAGAACAGTCGAAACCATCTTCCTTTAAAACTCATACATAAACAT
>KV003996.1:247014-264480 GCA_001598015.1 Dorcoceras hygrometricum | reverse complement strand
ATCCAACCCAACACCTACATCATTCCCAATGAGTAGAATGTCATCAACATAAAGTACGAGGAACGTCACAGCGCTTTTAACTACCTTCTTGTATACACATGGCTCCTCGGGATTCTTGATGAAACCAAATTCCTTAATTATTTCATCGAATCTCAGGTTCCAACTTCGCGATGCTTGTTTGAGATCGTAGATCGATCTCAGAAGCTTGCATACCTTATGCTCGCTTCCAACAGATTTGAAACACTCAGGCTGCGTCATATAGATCTCTTCCTTAATGTTTCCATTAAGGAACGCAGTTTTCACATCCATTTGCCATATCTCATAGTCGTACCATGTGGCTATGGCTAACAAGATTCTAATCGACTTGAACATTGCGACTGGTGAAAAGGTTTCATCATAGTCAACACCTTGCCTTTGAGTGTAACCTTTCGCGACCAGTCGTGCCTTGTAGGTCATTACCTTACCATCAGGCCCAAGTTTCCTCTTGTATACCAATTTACACCCAATAGGAACAATTCCTTCGGGAGGGTTAACGAGAGTCCAAACTTGGTTAGCATGCATTGAGTCAAACTCAGACTGCATTGCTTCAAGCCACAAATTAGAATCAGCATCGAAAATTGCCTCCTTGAAAGTTCTTGGATCAGATCCAACAACTTGATCACCTTGATCATCTTCAAGGAGAAAACCATATCTCTCAGGAGCCCTAGGAACCCTTTCGGATCTCCTAGGTGCGACCATTTCTGGTATTGGCTCTGTAGGTGCAGGAGATTCACTTGGTACTTCGATTGGATCTCGAACCTCTTCGAGTTCTACTATTTTGCCTTTTCTATCAAGTAGAAATTCCCTTTCCATAAAGGTGGCATTCCTAGAAACAAACACTTTTGTTTCGCTGGGATAGTATAAGTAGTATCCAATGGAATTCTTTGGATACCCAATGAAGTAGCATAAGGTGGATCTCGTATCCAGCTTATCTCCCACTGTCTACTTCACATAAGCAGGACATCCCCAAATCCTCATGAATGAGTACTTGGGTGGTTTGCCCATCCATATCTCATATGGAGTCTTATCCACTGCCTTGGTGTGGACATTGTTCAACAACATTACCGCCGTTTCTAGCGTATAGCCCCAAAACGAGGTAGGAAGTTCAGTGAAGCTCATCATAGATCGAACCATGTCCAACAAGGTCCGATTACGACGCTCCGCTACACCATTGAGCTGTGGTATGGCCGGAGGGGTCCACTGTGCGAGAATCACATTCTCTTTCAGATAGTCTTGAAATTCAGCACTTAAGTATTCACCACCTCGATCAGATCGAAGTGCTTTAATACTTTTGCCTAGTTGATATTCTACTTCAGCCTTGAATTCTTTGAACCTTTCAAAGGATTCTGACTTGTACTTCATCAAGTACTAGTACCCATACCTAGAGTAATCGTCGGTAAAGGTGATGAAGTATGTGTGACCATATTTAGTACCAATACTAAACGGGCCGCACACATCAGTATGGATCAAATCCAATAGGCCTTGAGCACGCTCACCCTTGCCCTTGAAGGGTTGCTTGGTCATCTTTCCCTTAAGACAAGATTCACAAGTCGGTAGGGAGTTAATGTCTGACAGATCAAACAAGTCACTCCTAACTAACTTGTTCATCCTACTTAGAGAAATATGACCTAGCCTAGCGTGCCAAAGTTGTGCTGGGTTCAAGTTATCGTGCTTCCGTTTAATCGTTGTTGTATGTGCTTTGACATCGCGAGTTGGAACGTCTTTTAATTTTAAGGTGTATAAATCGTTTTTGCGTTCCCCAAATTCCAATTAAACATTCATTCTTGTAAATATTGCAAATCAAATTGGCAAACATACAAGAATATCCATCACTATCAAGCATAGAAACAGAAATAATGTTCTTTATTAATTCGGGAACAAATAAAACGTTTCGTAACAACAACTTAAAATCTGAAGACAGAAGTAAATAAATATCTCCTATGGCTACTGCAGCAACTCTTGCTCCATTGTCCAGCCTCAAGTGGGTCTCACCCTCTCTAAGACGTCGGCTTCTTGTCATCACCTGCAAATCATTGCAGATATGAGATCCACATCCGGTATCAAGTATCCAAGAAGTCGAATTTAGAGACATATTTATTTCTATGTAGCATACCTTTCGCAGTTCGCAACTGCTCGAGGTACTCCTTGCAGTTCCTCCTCCAATGCCCAGGCTTGTGACAGTGGTGGCAAACATCCTCATGCTTGTTTGGATTGGAAGCCTTTGCCTTTGGCTTCTTGGCGGACTTTTCCTCTTTCGCAGGAGCAGAAAGCTTCTTGCTCTTGCGTCTGGGCCCCTTCTTCGCAGAGGAAGAAGAGCCCATGAGGAGGACGGGTTTGTCCTTCTTTATGGTCCCTTCAAACACTACAAGCATGTTAACCACCTCTTCAAGGGTGGCTGCCAGCTTGTTAATGTTGAAGTTGACCACAAAGGGGTTAAATGCAGCTGGCAGTGAGAGGAGAAGTACATCCACCGACAGCTCGTGTGGAAGTGCGATATCAATGCCCGACAGCTTTTCAACGAGCCCAATCATACGAACCCCATGCTCGCGGACCAAAGTCCCATCACGCATGCGGCTTGTCATAAGCTCCTTGACAGCCGTGAACTTCTCATGTCGAGAGTTCTCCCCGTACAGCTCTTTGAGATGAAAAAATATGTCAGCAGCATACTTTGTCTTCTCAAAGCGCCGTTGCATTTCATTGGACATCGATGCCATCACATAGCATCGAGCTTTAACCTCGTCATCCCACCATTGTTTAAGCGTTACCAGCTCCTCAGGGCTGATACCGGCAGGGGCTTCCTTCGGAGGACTCTTCTCTATCGCATAAAGAAGTTTCTCCGAAGCCAATACAAGATTGAGGTTGCGGAGCCAGTCTTGGTAGTTCAGACCGGTGAACCTGTTGCTATCCAGTATAGCAGCGAGTGGGTTTTTCATCGAAACCATTTTATATGCAGTAATACTGAAAAGGAAAGCAGACATACATCACTAACTATATATAAAATAATCGCTAAGACATAAAACATGGTCGTTAAGTTTTATGAATTACCCTCCCACTATTTTAACGATTTCATCACCCTCTAATGAAATCGAGAAAACAGGTTTCTTTAGTGGGTACACGGAGCACAATCAAGCGATCATGGACCCGAATAATATCAGCCATCCATGACCCCTGAAAGGTAGTTTCTGATTGCAACCGGTGCAACCTCCATGTATTCACCTCACGTCCAGTAAGGGCCCAATAATATGACGCCGTTTACTATCACGTGTCAAGATGACCCATCAATGTCGAGTCGTGAAGGACGGTCCCCTTAACGTCCCCAATAATATGAGCCAACGTTAAAGGGAGTTCCAGCCGACTCACAACAATTGTCAATGGCGTGGACAGCTTTCCGGCATACATGACCCCCTCAATAATATGAGCCGGGCCATGTATACGGATAGCATCGACGTACACCCATTGTTGATGGAAGGTAGGGAAATTTAACCAATTTTAAATACCCTTTAGTTTATCGAATAAACATTTGTCTTGATATTAGTTTTAAATCATATTTAAAACGAGGGATTTTATTTTTGAAAATTTGGTCTCATGCATTTATTTTAAATCATATTTAAAACATGCAACATGCGGATTCAACTAACTATATATCACATTTATAAAAATATTGGGATGATCGATCGCGAGAGCTATGCGGTCCGTGGTTGCCAGCCACGTACCTGGGTCCAATCCTAGGGGTGATGCAATATGCAATGCAATCCTATTACAATGCTTCCGGTTTTACAGATCTTCGGTCTTCAATATTCTTGATCGTCATTATCCACCGTCTTCGGATGTCCTCCCACTAAATCTAGTAATTTTACATTTAAATTTACCATGACATATAAGGGATACATTTATCAAGGGGTGAAAACGGGCCACAAACAGGCCCACTTTAATGATGATCAAATTATTAATACAACGAATCACAAAAACCTATCGCATACACCTAACAAATTGGGCACGGCTCTCGATCATCCCAATCATGCAGATAATTTAATTAACATGCATAAATAAATAATCTAATTATTTATCAACAAAATCATATTTCAATTATGAAATCGCATTTTATAAATAAAATCGTATTTTGTCGATAAAATCAAATTTCAATCAACAAAATCATATTAATTTATAAAATCATATTTCCAAATTGAAATCGTATTTTGCAATTTAATTGTATCAAATTGGGCTTAAAACAATTGTAGGCCCAAAAAAAACCCAAAATTTCAAAATCGACCAAAACGGGCCCGATATCGAATACCGGCCAAAAAACTTCACGGGCTGCCCGGGACAGGCCCGAACAAAACACTAGAAGAATTCATCCATCATGACATCGCCGGAGCAAGCGGCCGCACGGCGGTGGCCGCCGCCACCATGTTGCGTGCGGCGCTTGGCCGCACGCCCGCCGCATCGCTTGCGGCGCATGGCGCTGGTTGCGCCAGC
The DNA here is from genome assembly GCA_001598015.1 of Dorcoceras hygrometricum. Taxonomy (NCBI): domain Eukaryota; kingdom Viridiplantae; phylum Streptophyta; class Magnoliopsida; order Lamiales; family Gesneriaceae; genus Dorcoceras; species Dorcoceras hygrometricum. The sequence continues at coordinate 259,965 of KV003996.1, read as the reverse complement.
CAGTGGCGCAACGTAACTATCCTGGCCGGCCACCTGAAGCGCAGCCTTGCGAGGAGGAGCAGCACAGCAGCGCGATGATCCGACCACCATTGCGCAACAAGTGCGCGGCTGCCAGCGTCCAGCGGCGATGCGCGACAATCGCGCATGTCTCGGCCGCCATGCGCACGCATATGCGTGCAGCGGCGCCCAACGTAACGCAACCACTTGCGCGAGATAGGCTGGCCATGGCCGGCCACCATGCGCGGCCAGCGCGCATGGTGTCGCGCGCGCTGCTGCTCGCGCGATGGGCCTCTGTGCGCGGCGGCGGCCGGCCGATCCTAAATTCCCCTTTTTGTTTTTCCGATCTGAAATTCGAGATGTTAGATACAATATGGCAATACTGTATTGATCAGATCCGAACCTGGCTCTGATACCACTGTTGGGGGAACCACGGCGGATCCGGATCACGCCTCCCGGCGAGGCAGCGGAAGAACAAAAATTTCCGGGAGACGATCAATACAATTCAAATAAACAAATCATTCTATGACATTCATAGGGTGTTTTGTAGAATACCTTGCTGGCAACTCGTGCCTGGCTCCGACCAGTTTCACGAGGAAACCGGCACTTCACGGTAGGCGGCGGTAGATAACGTCAATCAGGTCCACGACCGGATACGAGACTCCTTCGTCAGCCTGCACTAGAAGGCCTGACGAGATCGACGCGGACGGATTCTCCTCTTCGTGTTACCCGGAACAATTTCCGGCGACTCAAGGCGGCGGCGGCGGCGGCAGCACTAGGCGGCGGCGGCTTGTTTAGAGAGGATGGGGCGGCTACTTTGCTCTAGGTTTAGGGTTTGTATCAAGAGTTAAGTGTTGATTTGTGAAGCCTAAGTCTACATTAAGTAGACTTAGTGATGGACTTGGACCGGCCCAACGGATGAACATTCAGTTCATCCCCATCACCGTGCCTTCATCATAACTCCGATCGCCGATCAGATCGGACCGATCGACTCAGTTTACAAAACTGAAAACTATGATCTGAAAAACCATTTTTCAGAACCCCAGTGCAAAATGACCGTTTTGCCCCTCAACGTCGGGAATCACGATTTGACCCCTGTTGACTTTTAGGAAGTCGCACTCCCCAAAATCCTCTTCTCATGCTCAATACATTGAGCTCAGTATCCGTGCGGGAATCTCGAACCCAGTACTTGTGTTACCCTCAATGGTTCACGGATACAGCTAGCCGTGGGCCCACAACCATTGCGGTTCCGGAATCACAATTCCGGACTTGACCATCGGATCATGGTAAGAGCGTCTAGCAACATCGCCCCATGATCTCCTAGGTATCACTGATAGTGCCTGCAAGAACCAGTTGGTCATGGTTAGCGTACAGTACGGTCCTTTCAATCCATATATCCCGATCAGTTCAACGACCATTGGTAAATCGAGAGTCGCTAAAGATCCGATAGCTATGCGTACATCTTGGAGATCGAATAGTGACATCGCGAGTGTAACTAGGTAAACCCATTTACCTAAAACACTTATAGTACTCTGGCCAGAGATTTATACACTATTATCCCCTCAGATAGCATAGGATATCCACGCATGTCTGCGAGCGGTGAATCCTCGACAACGATGCATCGACTCCTACATGCATCGGGGTCTCACCCAATCCCGCCGCCTGATGACCCCAAGTGAGTCGGCAAACGAGTAAAAGTGAGACGCCTATCATGTAGAATCTCAATGACGTTTTGAGTCGTGAGGACTAATCAGTACAACCAAGACCTCGGACTTATCCACTCGACAAATGGTAACCACTTGGAAAGTCCGAACGAGGGTTGTTCGATAGATCACCAGGTCACTATCTATCTGCATGCTCAGAACATCACAATGTTCCCTACCAATGAAACATGGTACTTCGCATCGCAGATACTAGTCTCTAGCTCGGGCGGCCTTATCCTCATTTTGACGGCCCAATCGACTAGGAACATGTTCAGAATACACAGTGACTATTAGATGTGTTTCATGATAGCCGTCATACCCACTATCACATCTAACATACACTTTAGGGTATTCTAGGTCTTTACTCAACGCAATTGTTAATCATCATACAACACAATGAAAGTAAAGAATGCCATATAAATAAATGCGAATATCATATATAAAGATTGTTTCATACAAGAGTCTATAAACCCACACGCCACAAGTTGGCTAGTTGGGCATCTACTCTAACAATCTCCCACTTGCCCTAAAGCCAACTACTCATCAGACGCAGTGCCATTGTTTCGCGATGTTTTTCAAACAACGGTCCAGGCAAGGGCTTCGTAAGTGGATCAGCAACGTTTTCCGCAGAGGCGACTCTCTCAACTGCTATGTCACCTCTAGCCACAATATCCCGGATTATGTGGTATTTCCTCAGTATATGTTTGGATCTTTGGTGAGACCTAGGCTCCTTTGCTTGCGCAACGGAACCCGTGTTGTCGAAGTACACCGGGACTGGACCAACTCCATTAGGAATGACGCCCAACTCTTGGACGAAATTCCTTATCCAAACGGCCTCCTTAGCAGCAGCTGATGCTGCGTTGTACTCAGCCTCAGTGGTTGAATCCGCGATGGTGTCTTGCTTGGAACTCTTCCAAGAGACAGCACCACCATTGAGCATGAATACAAAACCAGAGGTTGATTTCGAATCATCCACGTCACACTGGAAGCTAGAGTCAGTGTAGTCTTCCAGTTTCAGTTCACCATCCCCATAGACCATGAACATATTCTTAGTCCTTCGTAAGTACTTAAGAATATCCTTCACAGCCTTCCAATGCAATTGGCCGGGGTTGGCCTGGTAGCGGCTCGTGACACTCAGAGCATATGCGACATCCGATCTAGTCGAGATCATGCCATACATAATACTACCTATTGCCGAGGCATACGGCACACGTGTCATACTCTCTATCTCCTCATCAGTCTTTGGACACATAGACTTAGATAGAGTGACCCCGTGGAACATAGGTAGGTGTCCTCTCTTGGACTCTTCCATAGAGAACCTCTTAAGTATGGTATCGATGTAGGTAGCTTGGGTGAGTCCGAGCATCCGCTTAGATCTATCCCGATAGATCTGTATTCCAGAAATATAGGATGCTTCACCCATGTCTTTCATCGAAAATCTACTAGACAACTATACTTTAGTTGACTCCAGCATTCCTACATCATTCCCAATGAGTAGAATGTCATCAACATAAAGTACGAGGAATGTCACAGCGCTTTTAACTACCTTCTTGTATACACATGGCTCCTCGGGATTCTTGATGAAACCAAATTCCTTAATTGTTTCATCGAATCTCAGGTACCAACTTCGCGATGCTTGTTTGAGACCATAGATCGATCTCTGAAGCTTGCATACCTTATGCTCGCTTCCAACAGATGTGAAACCATCAGGCTGCGTCATATAGATCTCTTACTTAATGTTTCCATTAAGGAACGCAGTTTTCACATCCATTTGCCATATTTCATAGTCGTACCATGTGGCTATGGCTAACAAGATTCTAATCGACTCGAACATTGCGACTGGTGAGAAGGTTTCATCATAGTCAACACCTTGCCTTTGAGTGTAACCTTTCGCGACCAGTCGTGCCTTGTAGGTCATTACCTTACCATCAGGCCCAAGTTTCCTCTTGTATACCCATTTACACCCAATAGGAACAATTCCTTCGGGAGGGTTAACGAGAGTCCAAACTTGGTTAGCATGTATTGAGTCAAACTCAGACTGCATTGCTTCAAGCCACAAATTAGAATCAGCATCGAAAATTGCCTCCTTGAAAGTTCTTGGATCAGATCCAACAACTTGATCACCTTGATCATTTTCAAGGAGAAAACCATATCTCTCAGGAGCCCTAGGAACCCTTTTGGATCTCCTAGGTGCGACCATTTCTGGTATTGGCTCCGTATGTGCAGGAGATTCACTTGGTACTTCGATTGGATCTCGAACCTCTTCGAGTTCTACTATTTTGCCTTTTCTATCATGTAGAAATTCCCTATCCATAAAGGTGGCATTCCTAGAAACAAAAACTTTTGTTTCGCTGTGATAGTAGAAGTAGTATCCAATGGAATTCTTTGGATACCCAATGAAGTAGCATAAGGTGGATCTCGTATCCAGCTTATCTGCCACTGTCTGCTTCACATAAGCAGGACATCCCCAAATCCTCATGAATGAGTACTTGGGTGGTTTGCCCAACCATATATCATATGGAGTCTTATCCACTGCCTTGGTGTGGACATTGTTCAACAACATTACCGCCGTTTCGAGCGCATAGCCCCAAAACGAGATAGGAAGTTCAGTGAAGCTCATCATAGATCGAACCATGTCCAACAAGGTCCGATTACGACGCTTCGCTACATCATTGAGCTGTGGTGTGGCCGGAGGGGTCCACTGTGCGAGAATCCCATTCTCTTTCAGATAGTCTTGAAATTCAGCACTTAAGTATTCACCACCTCGATCAGATCGAAGTGCTTTAATACTTTTGCCTAGTTGATTTTCTACTTCAGCCTTGAATTCTTTGAACCTTTCAAAGGAATCAGACTTGTACTTCATCAAGTACAAGTACCCATACCTAGAGTAATCGTCGGTAAAGGTGATGAAGTATGTGTGACCATATTTAGTACCAATACTAACGGGCCGCACACATCAGTATGGATCAAATCAAATAGGCCTTGAGCACGCTCACCCTTGCCCTTGAAGGGTTGCTTGGTCATCTTTCCCTTAAGACAAGATTCACAAGTCGATAGGGAGTTAATGTCTGACAGATCAAACAAGTCACTCCTAACTAACTTTTTCATCCTACTTAGAGAAATATGACCTAGCCTAGCGTGTCAAAGTTGTGCTGGGTTCAAGTTATCGTGCTTCCGTTTAATTGTTGTTGTATGTGCTTTGACATCGCGAGTTGGAACGTCTTTTAATTTTAAGGTGTATAAAACGTTTTCGCGTTCCCCATTTCCAATTAAACATTCATTCTTGTAAATATTGCAAATCAAATTGGCAAACATACAAGAATATACATCACTATCAAGCATAGAAACAGAAATAATGTTCTTTATTAATTTGGGAACAAATAAAACGTTTCGTAACAACAACTTAAAATCTGAAGACAGAAGTAAATAAATATCTCCTATGGCTACTGCAGCAACTCTTGCTCCATTGCCCAGCCTCAAGTGGGTCTCACCCTCTCTAAGACGTCGGCTTCTTGTCATCACCTGCAAATCATTGCAGATATGAGATCCACATCCGGTATCAAGTACCCAAGAAGTCGAATTTAGAGACATATTTATTTCAATGTAGAACATACCTTTCGCAGTTCGCAACTGCTCGAGGTACTCCTTGCAGTTCCTCCTCCAATGCCCAGGCTTGTGGCAGTGGTGGCAAACATCCTCATGCTTGTTTGGCTTGGAAGCCTTTGCCTTTGTCTTCTTGGCAGACTTTTCCTCTTTCGCAGGAGCAGAACGCTTCTTGCTCTTGCGTCTGGGCCCCTTCTTCGCAGAGGAAGAAGAGCCCATGAGGAGGACGGGTTTGTCGTTCTTTATGGTCCCTTCAAACACTACAAGCATCTTAACCACCTCTTCAAGGGTGGCTGCCAGCTTGTTCATGTTGAAGTTGACCACAAAGGGGTTAAATGCATCTGGCAGTGAGAGGAGAAGTACATCCACCGATAGCTCGTGTGGAAGTGCGATATCAAGGCCCGACAGCTTTTCAACGAGCCCAATCATACGAACCCCATGCTCACGGACCAAAGTCCCATCGCGCATGCGGCTTGTCATAAGCTCCTTGACAGCCGTGAACCTCTCATATCAAGAGTTCTCCCCGTACAGCTCTTTGAGATGAAAAATATGTCAGCAGCATACTTTGTCTTCTCAAAGCGCCGTTGCATTTCATTGGACATCGATGTCATCACATAGCATCGAGCTTTAACCTCGTCATCCCACCATTGTTTAAGCGTTACCAGCTCCTCAGGGCTGATATCGGCAGGGGCTTCCTTCGGAGGTCTCTTCTCTATCGCATAAAGAAGTTTCTCCGAAGCCAATACAAGATTGAGGTTACGGAGCCAGTCTTGGTAGTTTAGACCGGTGAACCTGTTGCTATCCAGTATAGCAGTGAGTGGGTTTTTCATCGAAACCATTTTATATGCAGTAATACTGAAAAGGAAAGCAGACATACATCACTAACTATATATAAAATAATCGCTAAGACATAAAACATGGTCGTTAAGTTTTATGAATTACCCTCCCACTATTTTAACTATTTCATCACCCTCTAATGAAATCGAGAAAATAGGTTTCTTTAGTGGGTACACGGAGCCCAATCAAGCGGTCATGGACCCGAATAATATCAGCCATCCATGACCCCCGAAAGGTAGTTTCCGATTGCAACCGGTGCAACCTCCATGTATTCACCTCACGTCCAGTAAGGGCCCAATAATATGACGCCATTTACTATCACGTGTCAAGATGACCCATCAATGTCGAGTCGTGAAGGACGGTCCCCTTAACGTCCCCAATAATATGAGCCAACGTTAAAGGGAGTTCCAGCCGACTCACAACAATTGTCAATGGCGTGGACAGCTTTCCGGCATACATGACCCCCTCAATAATATGAGCCGGGCCATGTATACGGGTAGCATCGACGTACACCCATTGTTGATGGAAGGTAGGGAAATTTAAACAATTTTAAATACCCTTTAGTTTATCGAATAAACATTTGTTCTTGATATAAGTCTTAAATCATATTTAAAACGAGGGATTTTATTTTTGAAAATTTTGGTCTCATGCATATTTAAATCTAATTTAAAACATGCAACATGCTTTATATATGATATTCGTATTTATTTATGGCATTCTTTATCTTCGTTATGTTTATATAATGTTAACAATTGTGTTGGATAAAGACCTAGAATGCACCATAGTGTATGTTAGATGTGATAGTGGGTATGACGGCTATCATGAAACACATCTAATAGTCACTGTGTATTCTGAATTAGTTCCTAGTCGATTGGGCCGTCAAAATGAGGATAAGGCCGCCCGAGCTCGAGACTATTATCTGCGATGTGAAGTACAATGTTTCATTGGTAGGGAACATTGTGATGTTCTGAGCATGCAGATAGATAGTGACCTGGTGATCTATCGAACAACCCTCGTTCGGACTTTCCAAGTGGTTACCATTTGTCGAGTGGATAAGTCCGAGGTCTTGGTTGTACTGATTAGTCCTCACGACTCGAAACGTCATTGAGACTCTACATGATAGGCGTCTCACTTTGACCCGTTTTCCGACTCACTTGGGTCATCAGGCGGCGGGATTGGGTGAGACCCCGATGCATGTAGGAGTCGATGCATCGTTGTCGAGGATTCACCGCTCGCAGACATGCGTGGATATCTTATGCTATCTGAGGGGATAATAGTGTATAAATCTCTGGCCAGAGTACTAGAAGTGTTCTAGGTAAATGGGTTTACCTAGTTACACTCGCGATGTCACTATTCGATCTCCAAGATGTATGCATAGCTATCGGATATATAGCGACTCTCGATTTACCAATGGTCGTTGATCTGATCGGGATATATGCATTGAAAGGACCGTACTGTACGCTAACCACGACCAAATGGTTCTTGCAGGCACTATCAGTGATACCTAGGGGATCATGGGGCGATGTTGCTAGACGCTCTTACCATGATCCGATGGGCAGGTCCAGAATTGTGATTCCGGAGCCACAATGGTTGTGGGCCCACGGCTAGCAGTATCTCTGAACCATTGAGGGTCACACAAGTACTGGATTCGGGATTCCCGCATGGATAGTGAGCTCAATGTGTTGATCATAGGAAGAGGATTTTGGGGAGTGCGATTTCCTAAAAGTCAACAGGGGTCAAATCGTGATTTCCCGCTCTTGAGGGGCAAAACGGTCATTTTGCACTGGGGTTCTGAAAAATTGTTTTTCAGATCATAGGTATTCAGTTTTGGAAACTGAGTCGATCGGTCCGATCTGATCGGCGATCGGAGTTACGATGAAGTCACAGTGATGGGGATGAACATTTTGGGGAGTGCGATTTCCTAAAAGTCAACAGGGGTCAAATCGTGATTTCCCGCTCTTGAGGGGCAAAACGGTCATTTTGCACTGGGGTTCTGAAAAATTGTTTTTCAGATCATAGTATTGTTAGAGTAGATGCCCAACTAGCCAACTTGTGGCGTGTGGGTTTATAGACTCTTGTATATGACAATCTTTATATATTATATTTCGCATTTATTTCCACCCGAGTTCGAGTCTAGTATCTGCGATGCGAAGTACCATGTTTCATTGGTAGGGAACATTGTGATGTTCTGAGCATGCAGATAGATAGTGGACCTGGTGAGTCTATCGAACTACCCTCCTTCGGACTTTCCAAGTGGGTTACCATTTGTCGAGTGGATAAGTCCGAGGTCTTGTTGTACTGATTAGTCCTCACGACTCGAAACGTCATTGAGACTCTACATGATAGGCGTCTCACTTTGACCCGTTTGCCGACTCGACTTGGGGTCATAAGGCATCGGGATTCGGGTGAGACCCCGATGCATGTAGGAGTCGATGCATCGTTGGATCCGGATACCCAACAGTGGTATCAGAGCCAGTGTTTTTCGGATCTGATCAATACAAATTGCCTTATTGTATCTAACGTCTTAAATTTCAGATCGGAAAACGAAAATCGGCAAAATCTTTGAAAAATCATCGGCCGGCCGGCCGCTTCGAGCGGCGGCCCATCGCGCGCGCCACAGCGCGCGCGACGCCATGCGCGCTGGCCGCGCATGGCGGCCGGCCATGAAGAGACCACCGCGCGCAAATTGTTGTGCGACGTCGCGGGCCGCTGCGCGCATGAGCATGTGCATTACGGCCGAGACTTGCGCGATTGTCGCGCGTTGCCGCCGGGCGCTTGGCGCCGTATCTTGATGGAAGTCGGCCGCTATTGTGCGCAAGTGAAGCGCGGTGGACGCTGGACGTCGCTGCTGGTTGCGCGCGACACGGCCTGCTGGTCGCCGCATGATGGCGCGCGAGTGTCGAGCGGCGTTGCGCCGCCGATTGCATGATGATGCGCGCGGCCGTGCGCCCTTGCGCCGCCGCGATTTTTCGTGGCGGCGGCCGCCCACCGGCCTCCGCTCCGGCGAGTCTCCGGAGATGTCGTGACGGCTGGTCTGATTTCTTCTAGGGTTTGGTTCGGGCCTGTCCCGGGCAGCCCGTGAAGTTTTCGGGCCGGTATGCGATGTCGGGCCCGGTTTTGATCGATTTTGAAATTTTAAGTTTTTGGGCCTAAAATTGTTTTAAGCCCAATATTGATACAATTAAAATTAGTAAAATGTGATTTTAATTATGAAATGTGATTTTGTAATAAAATATGATTTTGTTGATTAAAATGTGTTTTTATCGGCAAAATACGATTTTATTATAAAATACGATTTCGTAATTAGAATATGATTTTATGATAAATAATTAGATTATTTGAATTATGCATGTTAATTAGATTAATTGCATGATTGGGGTGATCGAGAGCCGTGCCCAATGTGTTAGGTATATGCAATAGGTTTTATGTGATTTCGGTTTTATATATTTGATTATCATTTAAAGTGGGTCTGTTTGTGGCCCGTTCCCACCCCTTGATAAATGTATCCCTTATTTGTCATAGTCAATTTAAATGTAAATTACTAGATTTAGTGGGAGGACATCCGAAGACGATGGACAATGACGATCAAGATATTGAAGACCGAAGATCTGTAAAATCGGAAAGCTTTGTAATAGGATTGCATTGCATATTGCATTACCCCTAGGATTGGACCTAGGTCCGTGGCTGGCAACCACGGACCGCATAGCTCTCGCGATCGATCATCCCAATGTTACTTTATATATGTTGATATATAGAATAATTGAATCCGCATGTTTGCATGTTTTAAATTAGATTTAAATATGCATGAGACCAAAATTTTTCAAAAATAAAATCCCTCGTTTTAAATTTGATTTAAACTTATATCAAGATCAAATGTTTATTCGATAAACAAAAGGGTATTTAAAATTGTTTAAATTAACCCTACCTTCAATCAACAATGGGTGTACGTCGATGCTACCCGTATACATAGCCCGGCTCATATTATTGAGGGGGTCATGTATGCCGAAAAACTGTCCACGTCATTGACAACTGTTGTGAGTCGGTTGGAACTCCCTTTAACGTTTGCTCATATTATTGGGGACGTTAAGGGGACCGTCCTTCACGACTCAACATTGATGGGTCGATCTTGACACGTGATAGTAAACGGCGTCATATTATTGGGCCCTTACTGGACGTGAGGTGAAGACATGGAGGTTGCACCGGCTGCAATCGGAAACTACCTTTTGGGGGTCATGGATGGCTGATATTATTCGGGTCCATGATCGCTTGATTGGGCTCCGTGTACCCACTAAAGAAACCTGTTTTCTCGATTTCATTAGAGGGTGGTGAAATCGTTAAAATAGTGGGAGGGTAATTCATAAAACTAAATGACCATGTTTTATGTCTTAGCGTTTATTTTTATATAGTCAGTAATGCATGTCTGTTTTCTTTCAGTATAACTGCTATAAAATGGTTTCAATGAAAAATCCACTTGCCAAGGTGATCAAGTTGTTGGATCTGATCCAAGAACTTTCAAGGAGGCAATTTCCGATGCTGATTCTAACTTATGGCTTGAAGCAATGCAGTCTGAGTTTGACTCAATGCATGCTAACCAAGTTTGGACTCTCGTTAACCCTCCCGAAGGAATCGTTCCTATTGGGTGAAAATTGGTATACAAGAGGAAACTTGGGCCTGATGGCAAGGTAATGACCTTCAAGGCACGACTGGTGGCGAAAGGTTACACTCAAAGGCAAGGTGTTGACTATGATGAAACCTTCTCGCCAGTCACAATGTTCAAGTCAATTAGAATACTGTTAGCCATAGCCGCATGGTACGACTATGAGATATGGCAAATGGATGTGAAAACTGTGTTCCTTAATGGAAACATTAAGGAAGAGAACTATATGACGCAGCCTGAGGGTTTCACATCTGTTGGAAGCGAGCATAAGGTATGCGAGCTTCAGAGATCGATCTACGGTCTCAAACAAGCATCACAAAGTTGGAACCTGAGATTCGATGAAACAATTAAGGAATTTGGTTTCATCAAGAATCACGAGGAGCCATGTGTCTATAAAAAGGTAGTTAAAAGTGCTGTGACGTTCCTAGTACTTTATGTTGATGACATTCTACTCATTGGGAATGATGTAGGAATGTTGTAGTCAACTAAAGTATGGTTGTCTAGTAGATTTTCGATGAAGGACATGGGTGAAGCATCTTATATTCTTGGAATACAGATCTATCGGGATAGATCTAAACGGATGCTCGGACTCACCCAAGCTACCTACATCGATACCATACTTAAGAGATTCTCTTTGGAAGAGTTCAAGAGAGGACACCTACCTATGTGCCACGGGGTCACTCTATCCAAGTCTATGTGTCCAAAGACCGATGAGGAGATAGAGAATATGACACGTGTACCATATGCCTCGGCTATAGGTAGTATTATGTATGGCATGATCTCGACTAGACCGAACGTCGCATATGCTCTGAGTGTCACGAGCCGCTACCAGGCCAACCCCGGCCAATTGCATTGGAAGGCCGTGAAGGATATTATTAAGTACTTACGAAGGACTAAGAATATGTTCATGGTCTACGGGGGTGGTGAACTGAAACTGGAAGGCTACACTGATTCTAGCTTCCAGTGTGACGTGGATGATCCGAAGTCAACCTCTGGATTTGTATTCATGCTCAATGGTGGTGCTGTCTCTTGGAAGAGTTCCAAGCAAGACACCATCACGGATTCAACCACTGAGGCTGAGTACATCGCAGCATCAGCTGCTGCTAAGGAGGCCGTTTGGATAAGGAATTTCGTCAAAGGGTTGGGCGTCATTCCTAATGGAGTTGGTCCAGTCCCGGACATGGGTGCCGTTGCGCAAGAAAAGGAGCCTAGGTCTCACCAAAGATCCAAACACATACCTCAAACTTGCTACTAATCCCTCCCATACAAAGACCTGTTTTTGAAGGAAAAGTTCATTTTCACTTTCAAATAGAAAACTCTTTTGTGTTCTTTCAAATATCTTCCAAGAAGCTAAGAAGCTCGTGTGTTTGCTTGAGGAGAAGGAACTCTGCAGGAATAAACTGATGTCGTAAAGCTCAAGTTCAAAGGCAAGAAAAAACTGATCCTTGCTACACCATTTTAAAGCATATATTGTTTTTCAGTATGTGTTTGCTTGCCTGTATGTTAAATATATGTCTAAGTTCATGTTTAAGTATGTTCAAAGAAGATTTACGTATGTTTAAGAAAGAAAGATTGGGTTCAAAAGATATGTTTTCTGCTTCCAACGTTTTCCAGAATGTTTTAAGAAAGTAAAATATGTTTTCAAAGTACTGAGCAGTTCAGATTTGAGTCATGTATGTTCATGAATGTTCTTCTTTCTGGTGAATGGTAACATCTGAACTGGACTCTATGTAATCGGTGAGGCTAGTCGAATCAGAATCTAAGTCTGGTTTGATAGGCAGAACTGGTATCGTAGATGTCGTTTGTGATGTTGCAGCACCAAGTTCTTAGTTAGATTTTGTTTCCTATGTCAGCAACTGCATTTTATATTTAAAATCAGCAGTTTTCATTTCAGCTGATGTTTTTGCTACACCTTATGTGAGCACCCGATCCCACGGGGTCACGGATTTCGGAATGAATTAAAATTTAAAATGAAAAGAAGGGCTAAAGGGCAATTTGTTATAAGCTGTATTTCTTATAACTTAGAAAGAATTTCAAAACACAAATAGAAAACTGACAAACACGCTGTTGGCGCCAAGTACTGAACATTTTGCGGAAACAAATTTCATATATAAACAGCAATTGTGTTATTAAAACATCTGAAATTCTATATGA
>KV003996.1:229373-246875 GCA_001598015.1 Dorcoceras hygrometricum | reverse complement strand
TCTCGTCAGGCCTTCTAGTGCAGGCTGACGAAGGAGTCTCGCTTCCGGTCGTGGACCTGATTGACGTAATCTACCGCCGCCTACCGTGAAGTGCCGGTTTCCTCACGAAACTGGTCGGAGCCAGGCACGAGTTGCCAGCAAGGTAATCATCAAAACACCCTATGAATGGTCATAGCATGATTGTTTTAGAATTGTATTGATCGTCTCCCGGCCCAATTTTTGTTCTTCCGCTGCCTCGCCGAGAGGCGTGATCCGGATCCGCCACGGTTCCCCAACAGAACCATCTCAACTTCAAAACACTTGCCAAATTGAGTCAGCATGAACTGGTTTCTGGTATGCCCAAAATCAATTTTTATAAGGACAAGATCTGTGCCGCATGTCAGCTTGGTAAACAAATACGTTCCACTTTTAAAAAGAAAGGCGGTAAACGTTCTTCCCGAAGCTTAGAGCTTTTATGTGCTGTTTTAAAATCAAAATATGATACCGCTGACCAACTGATTCGGCTTTTAAAACATTTACAAAATGACAGATCTTGTACAGTCAACCGGATAAGAAGTGATCGTAGTACCGAGTTCTTAAATAAAAAATTATCTTCTTATCTGGATGACATTGGGATAAAGCATGAGCTTTCTACAGCTAGAACTCCTCAACAGAACGGGCTAGTTGAGAGGAGAAACCGCACTTTAAAAGAAGCTGCTAGATCTATGATTGCTTATTCCGGCATTTCTCAAAAATTCTTGGCAGAAGCAATTAACACAGCCTGCTACACTCAAAACATATCTATGATTAATAAGTTGCACGAAAAAACCCCATATGAGATCTGGAGTGGCAAGAAACCTGACATTTCATATTTCAGGGTGTTTGGGTGCAGATGTTTCATTCACAATAACGGTAAGAAGCACCTAACAGCCTTCGATGCTAAATCTGATGCAGGTCTATTCCTAGGATATTCAGCTGTGAGAAAAGCCTACAGAGTGTTCAACAATTTATGTCCGACAGTTGAAAAATCAGCTCATGTCAGATGTTTCATTCACAATAACGGTAAGAAGCACCTAACAGCCTTCGATGCTAAATCTGATGCAGGTCTATTCCTAGGATATTCAGCTGTGAGAAAAGCCTACAGAGTGTTCAACAATTTATGTCCGACAGTTGAAAAATCAGCTCATGTGGTCTTTGATGAGACAAGTTTCAGATCCAACTCAGCTGCGAGCCTCAATGATTTATGCACACGTCTGGAATTATCCAGCCTTGATGAATCAGATGATGACGTTCCACAACAAAGAAACTCAGTTGAGATACAACCAGCGCTGGACACACCACACGACAATGCTCAAACAGATCTGATAGGTAACCCTGTAGTTATTGACTTAACTAATGATGACAGGGTGTAGGAACAGATCTCTTCAAGTGTGCCGGCTGCTGGAGATGAAACGACCAATGGTCAAGATGTTGCGCAAACAGATCCGACAGTACATCATTTAACATCTGACACACTAGATTCTAGAACATCTCATCAATTGGTGTCCGGCTCAAATGTAGAACAAAGAATTCATCAATTGGAGTCAAATAATCCAGATGTGATCATCCATCCAAACACTCAAGCTGAACAGGGATCAAATACAATCGGATTTGATCTTCGATGGAATAGAAATCATCCACCCGAGCAGATCATAGGTAACATCCTATTCGCACACGAGGCCAGCTTATGCATGATCACTTTGACTCAGCGTTCATATCGCATATTGAACCTAAACAAAGAGGAAGCCTTAGCCGACCCAAGCTGGATAGATGCAATGCAGGAAGAACTTAATCAATTTAAGAGGAATAATGTATGACAACTAGTTCCCAGACCTAATAACCATTCAATAATAGGTACTAAATGGGTCTTTAGGAATAAACTGAATGAAGATGGCGTAGTAACTAGAAACAAAGCTAGTCTGATAGCACAAGGATTTAGACAACTGGAAGGTATAGACTTTGATGAGACATTTGCACCAGTAGCTAGACTAGAAGCCATCCGCATGTTTCTTGCTTATGCTACATATAAAGACTTTAAGGTCTTTCAAATGGATGTTAAGAGTGCATTTCTTAATGGCATCCTAACAGAGGAAGTGTATGTTGCACAACCTCCTGGCTTCATAAATCATACATATCCAGATCACGTTTACAAACTGGATAAAGCTCTATATGGGTTGAAGAAAGCACCCAGAGCTTGGTATGATACACTGTCTCAATTTCTTCTCGAGCATGAATTCACAATAGGCACCGTTGATAAGACACTATTTAAATTTCTCAAATCTGATCATGTCTTTTTATTCCAAATATATGTTGATGATATTATTTTTGGGTCAACTAACCCCAAATTATTCCAGAAATTCTCTAAGTTAATGCAGGACAAGTTCGAGATGAGCATGATGGGTGAGCTGACGTTCTTTCTGGGATTACAAGTGAGACAGCTTGACAATGGAATCTTCATTAAACAAGCCAAATACACGAAAGAACTGCTGAATAAATTTGGCATGGAAAACTGTTCAGCAGCTGCGACGCCAATGAGTGCTTCTGTCAAATTAGATAAAAAAGACAGCTTGACAATGGAATCTTCATTAAACAAGCCAAATACACGAAAGAACTGCTGAATAAATTTGGCATGGAAAACTGTTCAGCAGCTGCGACGCCAATGAGTGCTTCTGTCAAATTAGATAAAAATGAAGCTGGAACTGCCATTGAGGTATCATTGTATCGCGGTATTATTGGCTCTTTGCTTTACCTAACTGCTATCAAACCAGACATCATGTTTGCTGTCTGTATGTGTGCTAGATTTAAGGCAGAGCCTAAACAATCGCATTATATCGCAGTGAAAAGAATTTTAAAGTATTTAAAAGGAACTTCCAATGTGGGTCTTTGGTATCCCAAGGACTCAGGCTTTAAACTAATCGGTTATAGTGATGCAGACTACGCAGGATGCAGGATTGATCGGCGAAGCACTAGTGGGACTTGTCAATTTCTAGGAGATCGATTGATTTCCTGGTTTAGTAAGAAGCAGACGTCTATCACCACATCCACAGCTGAAGAAGAGTACTTAGCCGCCGGCAGCTGCTTGCTCAGATCTTATGGATTCAACACCAACTAAAGGACTATGGCATTGATGCTTCTGAAGCGCCTATTCTCTGTGACAACACCAGTGCCATCGCGATTACTCAAAATCCAGTGCTGCACTCTAGAACAAAGCATATCGACATCAGGCATCACTTCATAAGGGACCATGTGCTAAAGAAGGACGTTCGACTGGAGTATGTGTCGACTGATCAGCAAGTAGCTGACATCTTCACAAAGCCTCTACCAGACGCTAAGTTTTATTATTTTAGAAACATTTTGGGTCTCTTAGAACTGCCTTGATTTGTCTCTGTGCTAACAATTTGTAGGTTGAACAACTTCTGTGTTTAACAGATCTGAGTCTACTGTTCTGGGGGAACGTGGATTTTTTAGATCTGGTAAACTCTCAGACTTGGGAGGACCTCAGCTTTAGGGGGAACATCAGATCTGGGTTAATAAGCGCTGAGTCAGCTGAATGCGTGAGATCTGAACCTCCTCAGACCTCGCGTATACACAGCTGATGCTTATATGAGAACAATTTTGGTAGTACCCAAGCTGATATATCGAAACCAATATTAGGATGTGACGCGTTAAGAAAATGACGCTTGTTTTTCACATTTTACCCCCTGCGATTAAAACTCAAAATGATTTTCAAATATATTTTCCAATATTTTCCAAAATGATTTCGAAAATCTTTAAAAAATCTTTATCGCGCCATTGGATGATTGAAACGTGTTGTCATCATGCGAAACGTCACATCCACATGGTAACTTGAATCATTTCATCTTTCGATTTACTTTCCCTATTTATATTATGTCGCCTCGATTACTCTAACCCTTACTTTGCGCAAAATACTCTCTTGGTTTCTCATGCTCTTGCTTCAAGTGTTTACTCTTGCAGATAAACTGTCCTTCGACGTCTTCATCTCCGATCAACCTATCAGCAATGGACTCTGCTCTGATCAACAACATCGTCCAGGTGTTCTTTGATTTAGTTCTGGGAATGAACCACAAGGGAATGGTCTCTATGTTTGAAGCCTTTTTGGCATCTGGTCTCAGTGGGTTTTTGGGCTATTCATCGGCCTTATTCGAAGCTGCTTTGGTGGAGTTCTTCCACAATGCGTCCGTCAGGGATGGTATGGTTGTTAGTACAGTACAAGGAAAACCAGTGGCTATTTCAGAAGAACTGTTTGCTGGTACCTTTGAGTTACCGTTGGAGGGATTGACTGATTTGCATGAAGTGCCTCAGGATCTTGTTTTTTTAAGCGAGGCGTGCTTTCTGTTATGAATGGTGAACTGCTAAGCACATCTTGTAAGAAGAGGGAGACGGTATTTGACTTTCGGCTGCTGAATGATATCTTGGCAAAGTCAGTGAGTGTGAAGGCCGGGTCATTCGATGCTGTGACCCATGAAAGGTTCTTGATGATGTCTGCTATTTATGGGGGCGATCCTGTCAACTGGGGAAGACTGTTGTTTAACACTCTCAAAGATATGGTGACTCCAGCGACGAGGCAAGCCAAAGGATATGCGGTGAAGATCTGTGTTCTGTTGAAAAATGCCCCAGATTTGGAGCTGGGAGAATCAAAAGAGTTTCCACCTCTGAAGATTCTAATTGTCAAAACCGTTGGCACGTATATTGCCAAAAACAAGAATATTTATGTTGACGAGGATGTGCCAGCGGTGGAGAAACCAGCGGAGAAAAAGAGGGCAGTGTCTAAGAAGAGACCTGCTCCAAATGTTGGAACACCAGTTAAGAGGAAGAGAACAACTGGGAGACCTGCTCTTGCAGCTACGGATTTGGCGCTTGTGATAGTAGCGCAAGAAGCTGTACCTATTCAAATGATATCAGCTGTGACTCCTCCTGCTCCTACACGCAAAGCACCTAAGGGGAGGTTGCAGCTGCCAGCAAGGTCTGATAATGAAATTGTTGTAAAAGAACCAGCTATGGAAAGTGTTGTAGAGCACCAGAGGGAATAGACAACTGCTGATGAAGTGGATAAAATTATTGATCAAATTATTTCTGAAACAACACAGATAGATACAGACATGGAGGAACCATCGTTGACCAGATCTGATGATATAATAGTTGAGATAACTACGCGCTCGATTGCTGTCAATGATGAGGATGATAATCTTGATGGAGTTGAAAATGAAAGTTTTAGGAAAATGGCATCTTTTACTGCACCGAAACAGTTTCTTAAAGAGCCTTTAAGATCTAGGGAGGATGATGACATGTCTGGGTGTAAGAAACCAAGTAAGATAGTGAGATGGAGAAGGAGAATTCTGAGAAGGACAAGGAGATTGAGCCAGTGGCTACTGAGGATTTGAGTCTGGCGAAACGTGTGCAACGATGACGGACTCTGAAGATGTCGAGCCCTTGAGCAAAGCGCTGCCGCTTCCTGATAAACCATCACAATCTGATGAAGAGTCCATGTCCATCAAGGATATTCTGAAATAGATCACAGAAGGGATGATGCTACCATCCTTGAAAGATGTAGAGATTACAAGGATAAAATTCGGACTTGGCATTGAGGTTTTGGGAGTTAGCGAAGGGGATTGGTACAAGACCAGTCTCCCTCAGATTGATATAACCGACAATGGGAAGGCGCCTCTTGTTGAACAGGATGATTCAAAGGGCATCCGGCCAGAGAGATGTTCAGTTTAATCTATGCAGATATAGATTTCCTTGTACAACTTAGAGAAAAGGTAATAGCAGATGTTGTCTCATTCTTTCATTCTTTCAGCTTGAGAAAATTAGCAGATCTTGATTCAGTCAAAGATATGATAGTCAAAGAAAAGCAGATTTTAGAATGGGCAGACACTGATTCGTTAGAGACAGCTGTGAGGAGGCGAGAGTATATAATTGCTAAATACAGAGAGATGCTTCAGAGAAAATTTTTGGAATCCCATCGACAAAACTTCAAAGCCGATCAACCCACGACGGCCATTGATCTTCAGATCATAGCGTTGCTCTCTAATGCTCATATCTTTGCATTCGAGACTTTACAGACTCCGATGAGAATACACGGACTGAAGTGGGAACGGATTTGTAGCTCAATACTGTTTGAAGGAGTACACAAATATCGTGGTGCAGTGATTGCCCGATCAAATACGAACAACAGGTCTTTGTGCTGGATTTGAACCAAGACCTTGGTTGACGGGTCCTGCCTCATCCAAGAAGCCAATGATTTTTGGATACTCCTAACCAAGCCAGTTCTCTCTCTCGAATGGAAAATACCAGCTAAACGGAAATTCGATGATACCCTAGCCCCAATCAGTGAGTTTTTCAAGTTGCTCGCAAACAATGGGCTGATGTGTGTATAGAAGTTGTACAGGTTTCTACTTTTGGTCGCTTGCAACCAGTTGGCTCGCATAATTTTTGTAGAGATATCGTTGCAGTTAATACAGTGGTAGATGTAGCAGTCGATCCGATAGATTTTGTTGGAATTTTTCACAGAGGTCTAGATGTACAGTTGATTCCCTCAGATTTGAGTTCTTTTAGTTCTAGCCAACCAGATCCGATCTCTCCGAATGATGGTTTGTCTCAGCGCCACCTGGATACGGATTTGATTTCTCCAAATCCGAGTATTTCTACTGAATCTCGTATGTTCTTCACTATCGAAGATACTCCTTTGGGTGTTGACCAGGTCTTGCTGCCTTCTGCTATTACCCCGCAAGATTTCAACGAGCCCTTGGCACAGCTCCGAGCTTCAGTCAATCAGATTCAAACTGAGCGTGTGCAGAAAAGGGATGATGCCAAAAAACTCAAGGATGTGCTTCTCTTACACATCAGAAGCCTTGAGCAGCGGTTTACCGAGATTTTAGACCAATAGGACAGGACGTATCGAGGTCTGTGTAGCCATGTTCGACAAGAATTTCAGCTTCAAATTTAGACCAATAGGACAGGACGTATCGAGGTCTGTGTAGCCATGTTCGACAAGAATTTCAGCTTCAAAAGTCCGCCCTGTCCCTTGATATTCTGGCATCTCAACAAAAGCTACAATCTCAGCAGGGTGCCTTGTCTCAGGCCTATGATGATAAATTGATGAAGATACAAGACCGGCAAGATGCCCTTTCCCATGAGCTAATGGAATTTCGTGTGCAAGCACCTGAAAACTATAATCACCTCACATATCAATTGTCAGAGCTTGTTGATTATATCAATAGAGGACGTGATGACAAAAAAAGGGAAAGCAGCCGAGGTCCATAGCCTCCTCCTGATGATCGTGACAGACCTGGTTCTGGTGATGGAGTAAGCAAAACTGGAGGAGGCAGTAGGAGTGAACCCGCTCTGAAACGCGGTGGTGGTGGTGCGCATAGAAGGGACTGGAGATATTGGATTGGAGGGAACTAATTATTGGAGAGATCTGAACAGATTATTGGAGAGATCTGAACAGTTGCATCTTTTAACAGTTTTTCTTTCAGTTCTTTGTACAAATCTTCTGTACTTTGATTCGTGTTGAATATATAGCAGATTTGGAGCAATTTATTTTTCTCTTTTAAGTCAAAGGCTGCTAAGTTTTGTCATCACCAAAAAAGGGGAAATTGTTAAGATAAAATTTATAAGTTTTGGTAATAACAAAAACAAGACAAGAACTGAATCTTAGAAATCAGATCTGGACAGTCAGTCATAGTATCTAACAGTTAAAGCATCCTCAGATCCGAAAGCTTCGGGAACTATGTACTCAGATTTCAGTTATGGGGATGAAGTTCTTCGAATCATAGCCTATCAATTTGAGTATTCAAGATTAATTCAGTTTTCAAGTCAGGAATTCAGATTTGAGGGTATTCAGATTTGATTCAGAGGCTACAGTGACAGATCCGGGTATTTTTGTTCAGTAAGTATATTTCAGATTTGAGTATATGCTAGACTGCAAAGGGTTCTTCAGACCTCAGATTTGACAGGATCAGTATTACGAGAAGAGCAGTAGAACCATCAGATGTGACAGAGCATTAATAGTACAAAAAGGGAGATATCTCAGATGTGATAACCTTACGTGTAAGGAGACAAGCTATTAACAAAAGGAAAGAGAGCAGTACTCAGATGTCAGTACTACAACAGATGTGGGCTTCAAATATCTTCAGACGTTATCAGTTTATTTGAGAGATTGCAACGGTCAAAATTGATTTAAGGAAACAAAATCAAAGATATTTAGAGTAAAATCACACATCGCGCAGAATGATTGATACGCTGGTTACCCGGTTACGTAAACAAGTCAATCAAGCTTTGGCAGTGCAGTTTACCTTGTGCATAGCGCTAATGGAGATTCAATGAAGATATGCAAAGGAATTATTCTTACTGACCGTTGAGACTCAAACATATAAATTACTGAAGAATTTAAGTGAAGAAGTACGGGAAAAACCACTCTGCTATTCTCGACGTCTTTATTGCTATCACATCGCTCTCACACATTATATGTGAACTTTACATCGCGAATATACTTAAAGTCCCAGTTGTCAAATCTCGAGGAACACTCTTTTGTTCTTAATTGCTTTATCTTCGAGATACTTACAGCACTCAAAAACACTGTATTCATTGAATCATCTAGATTGAGTCTGCAACAAACGTGCTACGATAAGCCGTTTGAAAATACTTCATTTGATTGTAAACCGCAGGATTATCTGTGTGTAGTTGGTGATTGCTAGGAGTTCACTTGGAGCGAGGCCCGGTGATTGGGTGTCTACAGAGTCTGTACACATCAAAGTCTTCTAGTGGAACCTTCCTGCAAAGGAAGAAGGGGAGACGTAGGATCTTCTGATCCGAACTTCCAGAAACAAATCTCTGTCCCTTATAATTTTACTTACCGCATTTATTTACTTATACTGTTCCTGATCAATAAGTTTCTTTCCGCACATTTTAATCGTTAACTGAAAGATCAGATTTTAAACTGGGATCCTCAGATCTGGTAACTCAGATCTGAGTTAAGCAAGACACTTGTAAAATCGGTTTTAAGGTTTCGAAAAATAAAAATCCAAGGAGTTCATTCAACCCCCCCTTCTGAAATCCTAGGCCTGTTTTCGGTCCTAATTGATCCATTCATACAATACATATAGAAATTGAAACAAAGTTGTAGCAACCAAGACAATCAATTAAATTGTGCTACAAAACCTCAACTCTAAAATTATTTCTCCATCAAATAATGTACTGAAAATTCATGTCCAAATAAAGACTTTTCTCTCAACATAAGCGAAAAAACGTGAGGTCGCTGGAGTGTGCCAAGCTGAACTGCCATCCGCTCAAATGTTCTGCCCCTCGGCCTCAGCATTCGCGTCATCTGCACCAATCAAACGTAGTGAGATTAAAGGCTCAACAAGTAAAAAATGAAGGAAAGGCACCCCAATAATTTTCTGGAGTCTAGTCCTGTCAAGCGTAAAGGCACTCCAGTACTTTTCTGAAGTCCAATACGTGTTAAGTTGATATGGCCAAACAAGATGTCTCCCGGCCACCATATCCTTCATGTTTATATGGCCAAATGGAACGTCTTCTGGTCACCATATCCGTCAAATTTTGAAACACCACAGCCAAGTCCCATCATTCAAAACATTTTCATCATTTTCTCAACATTATGCCTCAAATAATTCCTCATACCTCATGACTCAATATCTTCATGCCTCAAAAGTAAAAAATTTTCTTTTCCTCAAAATTTTCGTAAACTTCATAATTGATAAAAATTCGTAAAAACTGTCAAACCATCATAAAATAAACTAAAAACCATCATTTTAAACATTTCATGACTGTAGGCTGTCCCTAGGACTCAAAAACCTGAAATGTCAAATTTATGCCCCGACGAGAAGCAGTTTGAGCGACTAAACCTTAAAAATCATTAAAAATCCATTTCTTAACAAATCACTCCCGTCTAGAACCACGGGAACCTAAATCGATGGGATAGTTCATGGAACCAACCATGTGAGCACCCGATCCCACGGGGTCACGGATTTGGGAATGAATTAAAATTTAAAATGAAAAGAAGGGCTAAACGGCAATTTGTTATAAGCTGTATTTCTTATAACTTAGAAAGAATTTCGAAACACAAATACAAAACTGACAAACACACTGTTGGCGCAAAGTACTAAACATTTTGCGGAAAACACATTTCATATATAAACAGCAATTGCGATATTACAACATCTGAAATTCTATATAAATTTACTACTGTTGCAATTGATCTAATACAGATGTCTAAGATAAAAGACAACAGCTAAGACACAGGAAAACGCTGTCCATAGATAAACACTTCACCACCCAGCTGTCTCAGCTTCCACCTTTTGCTTGACCCTTAACTGTCTCACCTGCACCATTTTAAAAGCTAATGAGCCTAGGGGCTCAGCAAGTAAAATCTGGATAATAGCAAAATCAATTAATGCAGGAAGACATTTGAACATATACATAACTGAGTTAAAGGAACTTCATTTAAACATAAACATTCTTTTGTAAACATCTTAAACTTTCCTGATCTTTCTTTCATAACTTTCATTAGCTTGGATGTGGGGATAATAGCCCAGATCCCTTCGTTTAAATTCTTTAAACTTTCTGATTTATGGCTTAGAAGCTCTCCTTAGGTCCAATGTGCACTTGATCAAATGACTACTGATATCAGTTCTTAGCATATAGCTCCATATTAAGGGGTATACAGATCCGTCAATCCGAAATCCTGATCCTTCCTATTTGAAGGGTCACACTAGTTCGTCAGCCAGGCACTCACCCTTCCTTATGACCGTCTGTTATCGATGCCATAAATCTTTAAAATAAACTTTCATTCCTTTAAACTCCTCTCTTTCGAAATCATCTTTTGAATTCAGCTTTTGAATTCTCACTGGGTTCGCTTCTTTTAAAACTTTGCTTCCCATTTTAAAAACTTACTGAGTATCAGATTTGACTACTAGAAAGTAATCGCTGAAATAGAAACATCTTTCTCTAAAAGAAACTCTACTGGAAAACAAAACAGATTTCAACTGTGGAAACAGATCTTACTCTCGAAACAGTATAAACTAACGTCGAACAGATGTGACAAAGAAACTGTTTCGTTAGTGTGAAACAGAAGTATGACTAGGAAAATACATTGCTAACCTTGAAACTCTCAGCTGTCAACGCAGAAACAGTACTTGGAAAAGAAACAGATATATCCAACGGAATAATGTTTAGAAGTAAAATAGCTGTGATTAGGTCAAACAGATGTCAACGCAACTAAGTTGGTCAACTCAACTGTCACTGAATAATCACAAGTGACTCAGCAGTGAAGTATTGTATACTGTGAAATCTAACCAAAAGCTGATGTGTAACGAAACTACCAGCTGAAATGGAATTTAAATATAAAATTCAATCTTTGACATAGGAACCAAAATCTGAATAAGAACTTGGTGCTGCAACATCCCGAACAACATCTACGATACCAGTTATGGCTATCAAACCAGACTTAGTTTCTGATTAAACTAGCATCTCCGATTCCATAGAGTCAAATTCGGATGTTACCATTCACCAGAAAGAAGAACATTCATGAACAAACTTGACTCAAATCCGAACTACTCAGTATCTTTAAACATCTTTTCTTAAAACATACTGGAAAACTTGGAAGCAGAAAACATAACTTTTTGAACCCAATATTTCTTTCTTAAACATTCAAAAATCTTCTTTGAACATGAATTTAAATAACTTTAACATACAGGCAAGCAGATCCATAAAATGAGAAAATCAATATATGCTTCAAATGGGGATCAGCTTTTACTTGACTTTAAAACTCGAGCTTTGCAACAGCAGTAGGTTCCTATAGAGTTCCTCCTTAGCAATCACGACGAGTTTATTTGGAAATATTTGAGAGAACTCAAAAGACTTTGCTTCCTGTAAATGAATGAATCTTTTCCTTTGAAAACATGTATTTATATGGGAGGGATTAGTGGCAAGCAAGGTGTATTCATCAAGAATGACACACCTTACCTACGTTATGAAATTTTAGTAAAATTCCTCTCTCAATGTTTTAATTGCAAATCTACCAAACCCTTTTTAAAAGAAATCATTTTGTCCTCCTTAAAATAATTTGAACAAGTTTCTAAAATATGATCGTGTATTGCGTTTGGAGTAGCCTCAACTGGAACTTGCTGCGTCACTCCTCAGTACTGAAATCAATAAGATCAGCTTTCATAAAATAACTTATGCTAACATTTAAATTTGTCATTTTGACCCTTGAAATAAATAAAATGCATATTTGTGATACTATGGATTTTGGGGCATTACAACTCTACCCTCATTATTGAAATTTCGTCCTCGAAATTTATTTACCAAACAGATATGGGAAAATGTTAAGCATATCAGCTTCTATCTCCCATGTAGCTTCTCGCTCCGACTAGTTAGACCATTGTATCTTAACCATAGGAATATTACGGTTTCTTAACTTTCTAACTTCTCGAAGAAGAATCTTCTCTGGTCTCTCTTCATAACTTAAATCTGGTGCTAACTGGACTTGGTCATGGCTTAGCACATGCGAAGGGTTAGAAATATACTTCCTCAAAGCTGAAACATGAAAAAAACTATGCACTGCTGATAGCTGCGGGGGCAGTGCTAATCGATAAGCTAGCGTTCCTATTCTTTCTAAAATCTCATATGGTCCAATATATCTTGGACTCAGCTTTCCTTTCTTCCCAAAACGCATTACTCCTTTCATTGGAGCAATTTTTCAAAAATACATGATCACCAATCTCAAAACTCAGATCTCTTCTCCTATTATCTGCGTAACTCTTCTGCCGACTTTGAGCGGCTTTCATCCGCTCTCTTATCTTTCTAACAGCTTCTGCTGTTTGCTCCACTACATCTGGTCCTAATCCAGCTCTCTCACCAACTTCATCCCAATGAAGGGGTGTTCTACATTTGCGCCCATAGAGAGCTTCATATGGAGCCATCTGGATAGATGCTTGAAAATTGTTGTTGTATGCAAATTCTACCAATGGTAGCTTCAGATCCCAACTCTCTGAAAAATCCACAATACATGCTCTGAGCAAATCTTCTAAAATCTGAATCACCCTTTATGATTGACCATCTGTCTGGGATGAAAGGCGGTGCTAAAGGTCAGCTATGTACCCATATCTCTATGCAAACTCTTCCAGAAAGCTGAGGTAAACTTTGGATCTCTATCCGATACTATGGAAACTGGAACACCATGTAGCCTCACTATTTCCTTACATAAAAATCTGCATATCTACTCACGTCGTAGGTTGTCTTAACTAGTAAGAAGTGAGAAGACTTAGTGAGTCTATCTATTATAACCCAAATAGAGTTAAATCCTTGAATAGTCTTAGGTAGACCAACTACAAAGTCCATCGCTATACACTCCCACTTCCATTCTGTGATAGGCAGTGGCTTCAATAATCCTGCTGGTCTTTGGTGTTCAGCTTTCACCAATTGGCAAGTAAAACACTCAGAGACAAATCTGGCAATGTCTCGCTTCATTCATGGCCACCAGTACAACTTCTGGAGGTCCTTATACATCTTAGTACTCTCTGGATGTAATGAATACGAGGCTGTATGGGCCTCTGCCATGAGATCCGGTCGCAAGGTGTCTACTTGGGGCACCCAGATCCTGTCCTGAAATCTGATTATTTCTCCTTCTGAAAAGTAGAGGTTGCGGCCTCTCTCTCTATCTTGCTTAACCCACTTCTGAAGTTTCTCATCTTTAGGTTGTCCTTCTCGAATCTGATCTATCAGATTTGACCTTATAGAGAGATCTGCCAAAACCATAGTACTACCGCTGGGCACTACTTCTATTCCCGACTTCTCAATATCATAAGCCAGTGGTCTCTGGACCAAAATCTGAGCTAAACCAACAGACTTCCTACTCAAGGAATCTGTCACCACATTGGCTTTTCCTGGGTGATAACTGATCGTGCAATCGTTATCCTTCGGCCAGCTCTAGCCATCTTCTCTGCCTCATATTCAATTCCTTCTGGGTAAATAAATACTTGAGGCTCTTATGATCAGTGAATATTTCACACTTCTCCCCATAGAGATAATGTCTCCAAATCTTAAGGGCAAAGACAACAACTGCAAGTTCTAAATCATGCGAAGGATAATTCTTCTCATGATTCTTAAGTTGTCTGGAAGCATAGGAAATCAGTCTTCGGTCCTGCATCAATACAGCACCTAAACCCATCTTAGACACATCTTTATAAATAAAAAACTTTCCTTGATCAGATGGCATAACCAACACAGGGGCTTCTATCAGCGCTTGTTTCAACTTGTCAAAACTGATTTGACGTTCTGGGGTCCATTCATACTTAACCAGCTTTCTTGTCAGCGAGGTCAAGGGAACAGCTATCTTAGAAAATCCTTGGATAAATTTCCTAAAGTATCCAGCTAATTCCAAGAAACTCCTTATCTCTGAAACAGATCTTGGTACCGGCCAGTCTCGAACAGCTTCTACCTTGGCTGGGTCAACTTCCAATCCATCCTTAGTATAATATGACCTAAGAATGCTACTTTCTCCAACCAGAAGTCACACTTGCTGAACTTAGCAAACAACTGATTACTCTTCAAACTTGAAGCACTGTCCTCAAATGATCGACATGCTCAAATCTAGTCTTAGAATATACTAAGATATCATCTATGAACACAACTACAAATTTGTCCAGAAATGGTTGGAAAACTCTGTTCATTAAATCCATGAAAGCTGATGGAGCATTCGTAAGTCCAAAAGGCATTACTAAGAACTCATAGTGACCATAACGAGTTCTGAAGGTTGACTTATAGACATCTAATGGCTTGATCTTTAACCGGAGGTAACCAGACCTCAAATCAATCTTAGAAAAGACTACTGATCCTTTCAACTGGTCGATAAGATCTTCAATTCTAGGAAGGGGATATTTATTCTTAATCGTCAGCTTATTCAGCTCTCTATAATCTATACACAACCTCAAACTTCCATCCTTCTTCTTAACGAAAAGAATAGGGGCTCCCCAGGGGGACGTACTTGGTCTAATAAATCCCTTGTCTAAAAAATCTTGTATCTGTTCTTTTAAGTCCTTCATCTCTGATGGAGATAAACGTAAGGTGGTCTAGAAATTGGAGCAGCTCCTTGAACTAAGTCAATCGAAAATTCCAGTTCTCTGTCTGGTGGTAGCCCATGGATATCCTCTGGAAAAACTTCGGGAAACTCATTCACCACCTCCACATCTGAAAGTTGGGGCTTACTATCCGTTGCTAAATACGACAAGCTTGTAAAAAATCCTACCCCTCCTTTCCTCAAAAAGCGTTGAGCCTTAAGAGCTGATATAATATGAGGAATCCTCCAAACATGATTGGCCTTGAACTTAAATGGATCTCCTCTAGGTGGATTAACCTCTACTGTTTGAAGCTTAAAGTCTATCACCACTCCATACTTTGTCAACCAGTCTACTCCCAAAATCATGTCGAACTCAGGCATTGGTAACACAATTAAATCGGCAATAATCAAATGCCCTTGAAGTCTAAGTTATAAACCTCAGAAAAAATCATGGGATACTAACTCTTCTCCCGATGGTACTGTTACAAAAATTCCTATAGTTATTTGTTCCGGTTTAATGGGTAACTTCTCAGCAAACTTAGCTTCTATAAAGGAATGAGTAGCTCCTGAATCTATCAAAGCCATAGAAGGCAAACCAGCAATCATAATCTTACCCATGACTACTGTCGAGTCTGGGTTGGCTTGATCAGCTGTCATTACGTAGGCTCTACTGGTCACCAGTTGCCTTGACTTTGGGAAATATTTCAAAATATGCCCTGGCAACCCACATGTGTAGCAGACATTCTGTCCAAGTCAGCATTGACCAGGATGTATCTTCTGACACTTAGGACACACCGGTCTACTGCTGTTACTGGCTGAAACTGCACTAATAGGTTGGATCGGTAAAGGTTTCTGCTCTTGAGGCCTTTGCTGACTCTTATTCTGCTTCTTGAGTGGCCTCAGATCCTTCTGCTGAAAGGCCTGCCTCTTCTGCTACCTTTTTTCATCCACATCTTTCCAGTCTCGTTCAATTCACAGTGCTCTATCCATTGCTTCTCTGTAAGTCCTGGGCATAGATAGCCTAACATTCATCTTGAACATAAGCTTTAATCCTTCCACAAAGTGGCTTAACTTCTCTTCTGGGTCGTTACCTATCAAAGGTACAAGTAACACCATCTTTCAAGTAACTCCTGCACGGTCATACTCCCCTGCTTCAGGGTCAAAAACTCCCTCTTCAATTCAGACCTCTTATCTGCCGTGAAGTACTGCTCATAGAATACTTGTTTGAAATCTGCCCAAGTAAGATTCAACAAGTCCACAGACATCTTAGCTCCTTCCCACCAAATCATGGCGTCATCTCTTAACATGTAGATAGCACATCTTGGCCTATCTAAATCTTGAATCTGGAGGTACTCAAAAATAACCTCCATCGATTTGATCCAGCTCTCAGCAACTAATGGATCTGTTGTACCACTAAACTCCTTTGACTTCTGTCTTCTGAACTTTTCTTGGGAATCATCATGGCTTGGTCCTCTGCTGCTAGAATATTGGCCATTACCTCTACCGGTTTGCTCTACCAGCAGTTTTAGGAGTTGACCAATACTAGCATTACTGTCAGGGTTGGTTTCCTCTAAGGGATTACCTCTTCTACCTCTTCCTCTTCCTGACATCTTACAATCTATAACCGTAATCCATCACATATAATTTATCAGAACATGCTAAAAATTTAAATACAATGCTCTGAAAATAAACACACAGCTTTGGAGAAACGGTCGATGAAATATGATCCAACTGACAGTGCATATGTTTATCTGAGGAACATTGCTCTGATACCACTGTTGTGAGCACCCGATCCCACGGGGTCACGGATTTGGGAATGAATTAAAATTTAAAATGAAAAGAAGGGCTAAACGGCAATTTGTTATAAGCTGTATTTCTTATAACTTAGAAAGAATTTCGAAACACAAATACAAAACTGACAAACACACTGTTGGCGCCAAGTACTAAACATTTTGCGGAAAACACATTTCATATATAAACAGCAATTGCGATATTACAACATCTGAAATTCTATATGAATTTACTACTGTTGCAATTGATCTAATACAGATGTCTAAGATAAAAGACAACAGCTAAGACACAGGAAAACGCTGTCCATAGATAAACACTTCACCACCCAGCTGTCTCAGCTTCCACCTTTCGCTTGACCCTTAACTGTCTCACCTGCACCATTTTAAAAGCTAATGAGCCTAGGGGCTCAGCAAGTAAAATCTGGATAATAGCAAAATCAATTAATGCAGGAAGACATTTGAACATATACATAACTGAGTTAAAGGAACTTCATTTAAACATAAACATTCTTTTGTAAACATCTTAAACTTTCCTGATCTTTCTTTCATAACTTTCATTAGCTTGGATGTGGGGATAATAGCCCAGATCCCTTC
>KV003996.1:211124-225878 GCA_001598015.1 Dorcoceras hygrometricum | reverse complement strand
TAGGTCAAACAGATGTCAACACAACTAAGTTGGTCAACTCAGCTGTCATAATCTAATCACAAGTGACTCAACAGTGAAGTATTGTATACTGTGAAATCTAACCAAAAGCTGACGTGTAACGAAACTACCAGCTGAAAACTGCTCTGAATAATCACAAGTGACTCAGCAGTGAAGTATTGTATACTGTGAAATCTAACCAAAAGCTGATGTGTAACGAAAATACCAGCTGAAATGAAAACTGCTGATTTTAAATATGGAATTCAATCGCTGACATAGGAACCAAAATCTGAATAAGAACTTGGTGCTGCAACATCACGAAAAACATCTACGAT
This sequence comes from Dorcoceras hygrometricum, assembly GCA_001598015.1. Taxonomy (NCBI): domain Eukaryota; kingdom Viridiplantae; phylum Streptophyta; class Magnoliopsida; order Lamiales; family Gesneriaceae; genus Dorcoceras; species Dorcoceras hygrometricum. The sequence continues at coordinate 225,546 of KV003996.1, read as the reverse complement.
ACCAGTTCTGCCTATCAAAAACAGATAGAGTTTCTGATTAAACTAGCATCTCCGATTACATAGAGTCAAATTCAGATGTTACCATTCACCATAAAGAAGAACATTCATGAACAAACTTGACTCAAATCCGAACTCCTCAGTATCTTTAAACATCTTTTCTTAAAACATACTGGAAAACTTGGAAGCAGAAAACATAACTTTTTGAACCCAATCTTTCTTTCTTAAACATTCATAAATCTTCTTTGAACATGAATTTAAACATAACTTTAACATACAGGCAAGCAGATCCATAAAATGAGAAAATCAATATATGCTTCAAATGGTGTAGCAAAGGATCAGCTTTTACTTGCCTATAAAACTCGAGCTTTGCAACAGCAGTAGGTTCCTGCAGAGTTCCTCCTTAGCAATCACGACGAGTTTATTTGGAAATATTTGAGAGAAAACAAAAGACTTTGCTTCCTGTAAATGAATGAATCTTTTCCTTTGAAAACAGGTATTTATATGGGAGGGATTAGTGGCAAACAAGGTGTATTCATCAAGCATGACACACCTTACCTAAGTTATAAAATTTTAGTAAAATTCCTCCCTAAATGTTTTAATTGCAAATCTACCAAACCCTTTTTAAAAAAAGCATTTTGTCCTCATTAAAATCATTTAAACAAGTTTCTAAAATCTGCTCGTGTATTGCGTTTGGAGTAGCCTCAACTGGAACTTTCTGCGTCGCTCCTCAGTACTGAAATCCATAAGATAAACTTTCATAAAATAACTTACTAACATTTAAATTTGTCATTTTGACCCTTGAAATAAATAAAATGCATATTTGTGATCCTATGGATTTTGGGACGTTACAAACCAAATTCAATCTTGATGTCCGATCGACGTCTGCAAGGCCACGGTTCATGTGTAGACTGCAACTAGGACACGTGCTAGCCACGAAACTCATAACTAATTCATTCCTTGACCAAATCACTCCCCATTTGGAAATGCATGACCTTAACTCTATGGGATAACTACTAGGACCAACTTGACCTGACCATGATGCCGAAACAGCCAACCTGATGTCTACAAGCCCATGGTTTGCACGCAGACAGCAACCCAGTGCAGGTTCCAACTACAGTTCGTAACCAGTCCCTTCCCTTGCCTACCAGACATAACCATGTTAGAGTAGGTTCCCATCTATCCAACTATTGGTAGTGGGCTTGTTGAATCTACTGCAAAAATTATATTTATTCATATAATTTACATTTACATGACATTCTTTATCTTTGCTTTATTGCGTAACCTTGTTGGATGAAAACTTTGAATGAACTATAGTATATGTTAGATGTGATAGTGGATTTTTTGGCTATCATGAAACACAAATAATAGTCACTATGTGTTCTAAACGAGTTCCTAGTCGATGGACCGTCCAAAAGAGGATAAGGGCCGTCCGAGCTTGAGACTAGCATCTACGATGCAAAGTACCATGTCATTGGTAGGGAACATAGTGATGTTGTGATCATGCAGATGGATAGTGACCTGGTGATCTATCGAGCTACCCTCGTTCGGACTTTCTAAGTGGTTATCATTTGTCGAATGGATTAAGTCCGAGGTCTTGTTGTACAGATTAGTCCTTACTACTCGAAATGTCATTGAGACACTACATGATAGGTGCCTAACTTTGACCCATTTCTCGACTGATAAGGGCCGTCCGAGCTTGAGACTAGCATCTACGATGCAAAGTACCATGTCATTGGTAGGGAACATAGTGATGTTGTGATCATGCAGATGGATAGTGACCTGGTGATCTATCGAGCTACCCTCGTTCGGACTTTCTAAGTGGTTATCATTTGTCGAATGGATTAAGTCCGAGGTCTTGTTGTACAGATTAGTCCTTACTACTCGAAATGTCATTGAGACACTACATGATAGGTGCCTAACTTTGACCCATTTCTCGACTCAGTTGTGGTCATCAGGTGGCGGGATTGGGTGAGATCCCGATGCATGTAGGAGTCGATGCTTCTTTGTCGAGGATTCACCGTTCGCCCTTGTGCGCGGATATCCTATGCTACCTGAGAATATAATAGTATGACAAATCTCTGGCCAGAGTACTAGATGTGTTTTAGGTAAATGGGTTTATCTAATAGCACATGAGATGTCACTATTTGATCTTCAAGATGCATGCATGGCTATCGAATCTTGCGACTATCGATTTATCAATGGTCTTTGATTTGGTCGGGATATTTTTTTGCTGAAAGGACGGTAATGTATGCTAACCATGACCAACTGGTCTTGCAGGCACTATCAGTGATACCTAGGGGATCATGGGGCGATGTTGTTAGACGCTTTACGAAGGCCTGATGGGTAAGTCCGAATATGTGTTTTCGGAGTCACAAGGAGTTGTGAGCTCACGTCTAGCTGTATCCTTGAACCATTGAGACTCTGTTGGAGTTAATTTCATAAGTTTTGGTGAATAAAAATAAAAAGAGATTAATCAGCTCAGAGGTACAAGATCTGGATGTGGCTTACAGCGTTGGATATAGAAACCAGATCAGAGCAGAGCTAAGCTGGTTGAGGACAAACCACCTCAGTGTATAGAAACCAGATCAGAGCAGAGCTAAGCTGGTTGAGGACAAACCACCTCAGTGTATTCAGTTAAGCTGGTCAAAGGGCAAACCAGCTAAGGTAATTTAGTCAAGCTGTTTAAAGACAAATCAGTTTAGATGCACATATCAGGTGCCTATTCAGAACAAAAATAGATCACATCAGTTTATAAGAGCGGATAGAACAGTTGGCTTTAGAATAGTTAAGAGAACAGCTCGGAGCGTAATCTGGTATAACAGACCAGCTGAAAGACCAGTTGAAATAAACCAACTCGAAGCAAGATTGTCTAGTTATATATGAAATGTACAAAGATTGTTATTTGGTTCAGTACAAAACAAAGACTAGAGCAGATCGGTTTAGAGCAGATTGGATGAGATAAGGTTAGAACTAAATTGAAGAAGTTCAACGCACAAACCAGATTAAAAACCAATTTTGTAAAGGCAACTTAGCAAAATGGATTTTAGAATGTCTGAAGCTGCATACAGTTTGATGTGATACGTTTGACCTCTCTATATTGATTTGTAGTCGTTGGAACTACTTTGAGCTAACTTCAGATGTACAGAGATTTGGTGTGAACTGAAGACGGCACATGGTATGCTACAAAGGGAAATGCATTTAATGGAGATTAATGTACATCGTACAAGTATTTTTGTCTCCGTAGGAATATTTGGATACATTCGACGTGTCTACTGGTAACATTTATTACCGTTGTATCCGAAGGGTATAAATAGAAAAGTAGAACAGCTTTGAAGAGGTTATCGGTCACAAAATCAACAACTTACGAACTTACAAATTTCCAAGAGCAAAACAGAGTTCATCTGTCGAACCAGATCACATCTAGTGACACACGCACACAGATTACTTATTCCATTCTTTGTGTCACACACACATTTGTACACACACTCTGTTGTGTTGATCCATCAATGTAAATCAAAAATCGAGAGTGTTGAGTGCAGGATTTGCACAACCATCTTAGCGCTGTGTTCATTGTATTTCGAACCAGATCGCGGGTCTAAGTTCTTGGTTGAGTGCTAGGAGTTCTTGCAGCTGTTTCCTATCAGATCGGGTTTGTACAAAGAGTTGTATAAATCAAATCTTCTATTGGATATTCTTCCCATTGAGGAAAAAGGGGAGACGTAGGATGTTGGTCCCAAAATACAAGGTACCAGATTGTATAAGCGCTCTGATTCAAGTTGTTGGGATAGAAAAAAGGGAGTATCCATGAGTTCTCACACAACTCACATAGGCTCTCACACAGCCTAAGACACTGAACCCTTAAGTTACATGTAATTTTAAATTTTTGAAAGAGACAAAAGCAACACGCAATTTGGAATCGGATTGTATGGGAATTCTACCAGCTGCTCTGCAAGCCGGTTCCAAACACATGCGATCTGGTTGGTTGAATCTTGAGCTGCAAGAGCTCAGTGTTCTTTAATTGAAGTGCACCGAGATACAGATTTAGTAATGAAATAAAATCATGCGAAAATAACTCAAACTGAACTCTTATAATCAAAATCTTATTAACAGTTTTGTTTAACACAGTTGTAAAACATGCAATGCGTATGAATGTAAATGAAGAAAGCTGTAAAACGATACGCTGTGATTTGTTTATGGAAGTTCGGAGCTGAATCTCCTACGTATCCCCTTCTTCTGCAATCGGGAAGAATCCATTAGAAGAATTTGATTACATCGGCCCCCGGCGCAACCCGATCCTACGACCAGCAGCTGTAAGAACTCCAAGCACGTGAGCACTGCACTTTGATAAGACAATAAGAAAAGAGATTTGTTACTGAAAAGAAATCTTCATATAGTCTTGTATTCAAATCGCTTTTCTCGTAGATTTGATAGCATCTATCATGCTATCCGAACTGGTTTGACCTTAACCATTTTACCAGCTAATCTCCGTTCTTGTTTGCGCTGAGCTGGTCTTTACTTCGAGCTGTTCAAAGATCTCTTCTTATCTTCTTATCTGGTCTTGAGCTCCTCTTCTAATTTTCTCTTGTCATCTGCTCTTGTACTCAGCTGCTCTTGTTCTGTTCTTTCCTGCTCTTGAGTTGCTTCAAGCAAGCTTGTTCATTACACTTAGCAGGTCGTCTCACTGAGCTGGTTTCTCAGCTGGTTTACTTCCCAGCTGGTTGCTTCTTTCAATACATCAGCCTTCTGATTTCCCATCATAAGCTTCCAACTGCTGAGATTCCTGATCGGGTTTTCTCTTCCCTGATCTGGTTTACCATCTCGGCTCTATTCTTCTCGTCAAGATCCTTTTTTTACTTGCTTGTTCTCTTGGTCCATTCAGACACTTCATCCAAACCATCAACAAACACACCTTTCTTTCACTGGTTGATTGTGCCAGTTCGCCAAGGATATTTTAAACCTTATCGTCGTGGAACTGCAATCCTGCACCAGTGATTGTATCCCTTCTTCTTTGGGAAACAATAGTCAGTTATGATCCAGTATACCCAATGTCAGGCCCCGTGCTAATTACTAACAATTAACACATAATAAGCGCAAAACACGGAAGCTAAAAATCAGGGCTTAAAAATTTTTCGAAATACAATGGGCCAGAACTCCAAATCATACATTCAAAATATTCAATACTCAAATACTAGTTAACTCAAATTCAAACACAACAGGTAACAACATAATACAAATCAAATGTAGATCCCCAATACATGATAACACGGGGCATCCCCCGGCTCAATACATATCATATATAGACTGGGACTCAGGGACGAGGGTATCGACCAGCTGAACTTCCACTCGGCCCAGCTTGGTTACCTGAAGCTCCTGCAGATGGGCAACGCAGACCCAAACAAGACAAAAGCAGGAAACAAGTACGAGGTCAAGCCTCAGTACGAAGAGCTAACAAAACAGCTAAACATGCAACATGCTATAATCAATGCTATGAATGCATGAGGGCTATCAAGAAATAGGATAGCTAGACCAGTCTATTAACTGGCAACTCAAATCAAGCCTCTATACCACGCACAGCCAATCAGCCGGTGGAAATCATCGGTCCGTGATCATCGGGGCCCGTCAGCCCATCACAGCTCGGTGGTAGACACTCGAATCCGGTAGTCACCACTCCGACGATAGCGTTGGACTGTTCGGGCACGACTCAACAGTCGGCCAGTCACAACGTGGCACCCAATCAGGTAATCAAATCAATCTGTCAATTCAGGCTCAAGATGTATGCATGAATGCCATTCAATTTCAATGCTCAATGCATACAAGGCATAATACGTGAAAACAGAATATATATCTCAAGCAATTCATCAAACTGTTCCACGTAACACATAACAGCAACTTCACAGATTTCACAACATTGAAATATAGACATGTTCACGCTCAAAGCTGCTAAGGGCTGCTCAATCGTACCTCGAATCCACAAATTCTACCTCACAAATTCAAACAGGGCACGGCAGCACTCACGACCAGAAACCAGCAGCTTTCGCGATCTTCTCCAAGGTCGTTCTGCAGCTTCAAATGGGTAGCAATCGAAAGAGAAGTTCACAAGGAACCCAGCGCCACCGAAAACACTCAAATCTTCGACGGAGAATGACGAAAATCTAGGGAAGAAAGCCTCGGTGAACAGTAGCTCTACGAGGGTTTGAGAAAGAAGAGATAAGGAATGGCTGGCTCAAAATAATTCTAAGTGTCGATCAACACCTCTATATATATACATCTCAAATCTCTCGACTGCTACTCACCAATCCAGTCGCCTTGAACCGTAGGAATCTTACGACTGGCACTCATGCTTCCTACAACAAACCAGACGCAACAATCCAGTCGCAACTATCCAGTCGCAAGCTATCCAGTCGCAAGCTAAACCAAAAGCTGGTAGATTCCTCACAACTGGTACCAGACGCAATCCTCGAAACGCAGCGTTTCAACTAAACCAGACGACGTCGCGTTGCTTCCTCGACTGGTTCCTCAATTCCACAGCTGGCCACCCAGTCGCAACACAATTTCCTCCCGCTACTGGTTCTTCAATTCATCGACTGGTCATTCTCTCACGAGCGCAAAGACTGCCAGACGCAACACCAGCGCAACGACTGAATTTTCCCCATTTCCACCAGCTGCAAGCTACAGTAACCATCAAATTCCAACTCCTACCAGTCGTTGGCTACAGCACGGTTGATTCAATATTTTGAGGAATTCTACAACTCTAACTTCAAAATGCACGTGGCTAAACCCAACAATAAAATTAACCACTAATCTAAATCTGAATCCTCACACCCAAGGATTGAGATCCCTATGATGAAATGATCATAGTTGTGCCTAATGATCCGACCTGCACTTGATCACCGCGCTAATCTATGCGTCGGCACTTGAACACTGCACTTGATATGCATTTGAATGATTCTGCTCTTCATTGAATCTTTCTGCGCTTGATCTCTGGCTGTTATTGTACCAAGATGGTAGACCAGCTTGATGTTCCTTGCACCCTGTCCCACAGTGTTTTACCAGCTTGGGCGTCCCCTCATTGTTCCAGCATAGACATCTTCAACTGTTCCAGCTTGGGCGTCCCCTCACTGTTCCAGTCTGAATGTCTCCCTGTCTTCTAACCAAGTGCACATCGCACGCAAAAGGTCGGTAGAATAATAACAGATTTTGTGTCAATCAAAACTTAGATTCTGATATGTATAAATAGATCCAACAATCAGCCTCAAAGCTAAATGACTTGTGCACTCATCTGGAATATACCAATCTGGATGAATCGAGTGATGACGAGGCACAAAACAGATGTCAAGCTGATGAACACACGCCCTGGACATGGCAATTACAAAAGCAGATATTCGAGATGTTGCACAAGATGGTCCAGATCACGATCAAACTGGTAAATAACATGCACAAGCTGATGAGCCAATCATAACAAGTGGAATCCAAAAAGTGGTGTTCCATATTATCCAGAAGGCATGCAAGGGGAACAGAATGAAGCATAAACCTCATATGGACCAGGTTTCTAGTGGAATAAAAATCATCCACCTGAGCTGGTCATTGGTAACCCTACTGCATCCGTTGGGACACGAGGCCAGATGATAAGCGAATATTTTAATTCTGCATTCATTTCACATATAGAAAGAAGAGGACTTAGTGGACCCAAGCAGGATAGAAGCAATGCAAGAAGAACTTAGCCAATTAGAACGAAGTAGAGTATGGAATCTTGTTCCTAAACCTAATGACCAGAATGTTTTAGGTACTAAATGGGTCTTTAGGAATAAACTCGATGAAAAATGGCAAATTCGTTCGAAAAAATCTAGGTTAGTAGCTCAAGGTTATAGGCAAGAAGAAGGCATTGATTTTGAAGAATCATTTGTGCCTGTAGCTAACCTAGAAGCCATTCACATCTTTCTTTAATATGCCGCATATAAGAACTTTAAAGCTTATCAGATGGATGTCAAAAGTGCATTCTTAAATGGCATACTGAATGAGGAACTGTACGTTACACAACCTCCTGGCTTCGTCGATCATACCAGACCAGACTCTGTGTATAAGCTTGATAAATATTTGTATGGTCTGAAACAAGCTCCCAGAGCTTGGTATGATACATTGTCCAAATTTCTAGTAGATCATGAATTTGTAATCGGTTCTGTTGAGAAGACACTATTTAAATTTGTTAAGAATGACCATGTTTTGCTGGTACAGATATATGCTGATGACATTATTTTCGGCTCTACTTGTAAGCTTTGTGAAAAATTTTCCAAGCTCATGCAGGACAAATTCGAGATGAGCATGATGGGGAGCTGAAACAGACTCTGTGTATAAGCTTGATAAATATTTGTATGGTCTGAAACAAGCTCCCAGAGCTTGGTATGATACATTGTCCAAATTTCTAGTAGATCATGAATTTGTAATCGGTTCTGTTGAGAAGACACTATTTAAATTTGTTAAGAATGACCATGTTTTGCTGGTACAGATATATGCTGATGACATTATTTTCGGCTCTACTTGTAAGCTTTGTGAAAAATTTTCCAAGCTCATGCAGGACAAATTCGAGATGAGCATGATGGGGGAGCTGAAATTTTTCATAGGGCTACAAGTGAAACAGCTTGAGGATGGAATTTTCATCAATCAAGCGAAGTATAACAAAGTTCTTCTCAAGAAGTTCGGAATGGAAAAGTGTTCATATCAGCAGCCACTCCAATGAGTGCTTCCATCAAACTAGATAAAGATGAAGCTGGATCTCCAGTCGAGGTAACAATGTATCGTGGGATGATTCGATCTCTATTGTACCTAACCACAAGCAGACCAGACATTATGTTCTCGGTTTGTATGTGTGCAAGGTTCCAAGCTGATTCAAAACAGTCACACTACATTGCTATTAAGCGCATTTTAAAATATTTAAAGGGCATGGAGAACGTGGGTATTCAGTATCCCAAAGACTCAAGGTTCAATTTGATTGGATACAGTGATGTAGATTACGCAGGTTGTATGATTGATCGGCGTAGAACAAATGGGACTTGTCAATTTTTTGGGTGATAGGCTAATATATTGGTTTAGCAAGAAACAAACATCGATAGCCACGTCCACAGCTGAGACATAGTACCTCACCGCTGGAAGCTGTTGCGTTCTAATATTATGGATTCAACAAAAGCTCAGGGACTATGACTTTGATGCACAGGAAGCACCCATCTTTTGTGACAACACAAGTGCAATCTTAATCACTCAGAACCCCATACTGGCATTCTAGGACCATGCACATAGACATCAGACCTCATTTTATTCGTGACCATGTGATAAAGAAGGACGTTTTGGTGGAGCATGTGTCAACAGATCAGCAAGTAGCTGACATCTATACCAAGCCTCTATCGAACGCTAAGTTTTCCTATTTTAAAAATATTTTAGGTCTCCTTTGTCAGGCGTCGTGCTAATCAGCAAAGATTAACAATACAATTAAGTGCATAATCGCGGAAGCATAAAAATAAGGCTTAATAATTTTTCAAACATTTGGGCCTGAACCATAAAACAGTCATTCAAAATATTCATACTCAAAATAGAATTTACTCAAATCCAACAACAGACAGGTAATCAAATAAACTCAAATAACAGATTCCCCAAAATACATAGAAACTCAGACATCCCCTGGTTCGATACATAATACAACACTGGGACTCAACCAAGCGGGCATCTACTAGCTGAAGCTCCACTCTGCCCAGCCAGATTACCTGCAGCTCCTGCATTGGGTAACACAGAACCCAGAACACAATAGCAGGAAAAGAAATACGAGGTCAAATCTCAGTACGAAGAGCACTAAGACAATAGCAACTCATAAACATGCGGTAAATCAAAACATGAATCATGAGGGCTGTCAAAAGAATCGGTCATCTAGGCCAACGAGTCAGCTGGAAATTCAAGGCGAGCCTATATACCATGCACCGCCAATCAGCCGGTGGAAATCATCGGTCCGTGATCTTTAGGGCTGGCCACTCAATTACCCATCACAACTCGGTGGTTTTTTTTTTTAGACACGACCAATCAGTCGGTCACCACTCCGATGATAGCGTTGGACCTTTCAGGCACGACACATCTGTTTTTCCGATCACAACATGGCTCTTTCTCTGGTTCTCAATCAATCATCAGGCTCAATATGTATGCATGTTTGCCATGAAATTCAAATATGATTCAACATGCACAATTTACGCAAAACAGAACATATAATTCAAGCAATGAGCCAAACCTGTTTCATGTAGAACACAGAATACAAAGAACACGCTTATGTCAAAGTTGTAACAGAAGCTCAATTTGTACCTTAAACCTTAGATTCTATCTCAATAGATCTCACCAGGGCACGGCATCCTCATCCTGCTCAAATCTGCTTCCTCGCTGGTCTCGACAAACACAGCAGGAACTTCCTGGGAGCTCAAATATGTCAAAGTATCTAATCATTCAACTCCATTCTGAACTTCTACACCTTACTATCTACGGTCAGAACTCGAATGTGGTTCTACCTATCAACTCAGGTTCTAACAGCTAGAACTAATTTTGGAACAGTAAGGAAACACTTACCTAGAAGCTCAAACGAGCTAAACAACTCTCGGGTCAGCTGTCGTAGAAATTCGCGAACACTGAAATTTACTCGTGCTTCTCCTACGCGTCGACTCAGGTCGCCTAACTGGTAACAATCGAACGGGCTAAGGGAGACGAGTTCAGCGCCACCCACCTTGCTCCAAACTACGACGGAAATCGAAGGTAAATCGGAGAAATAGTGTTCGATGATCAGTAACTATCGAGGGTTTCACTGGGGAAGACGATAAGAAATGTCGGGTTCGAAAATACGCTAAGTGCTAATCAGCTCTTGCATTTAAATCTTCGAGTCAATGCCTACAGTGAGAGTCAACACCGACATAAAACAGATCTCTAAACGGGATCTTAGCACTAAGGCACAAGTCCTCAAATCTGATCCCAGCGTTAACTCAAATCTGAGTTCTCAACGCTAACGCTAAACACAAGAGTAACTAATCAAAATGACAACGTACCAAGGTTCCTGTTCACACAAGAAAAACGGCGTCGCACTGTCTCACAGCTGATACAGATCTCAGCACTCACTGTTGCTCAAGTTCAACCAGATCTCTCATCATATTCTAGCGCTAACACCAGCTGTCAACCCAAAAACGTTGACTAACACGTGGCATCTCTGCGCTAACTCTAACATCTACGTTCGCCTGCCAAACAGCTTCGTTGACCCGTGTTGACATCTGGTCATGCTCCTGAACAGATTTCACCCACTAGCGAGACATCTGAAATTGCGACACGACGACGCATCACTCCTCACGCCAAGCTCGACTACTCAGATCTCATTCGATAGAAACCAGCGACTCAAAGCTGAACAGTTCTAGGTCAAATCTGAAAATCACCAATTAGATTCGACAAAATTCTCAATATGATATTCGAAAATCCAAACTCCCGTGACTAATCCCAAACCAAATCTGATTAATATATTTATCACTAATTGTCGAATCTCAATCCTCATATTCTCCCCATCTTAAGAGATTTTGTCCTCGAAAACAAAGGCAAACGCAGAACAAAATCATCAAAACACCAAAACTAACCCACTCAACTCCACTGTCAAAGCTCAAACAGATGAGGCCATTCTTGTCTCATCTTCTCTTCTACCTCCCAGGTAGCTTCTTCTCGGCCATGCTTACTCCATTGGACCATCACTAACGGTATAATCTTATTTCTCAACTGTTTCTCCTTCCTGTCCAGAATCTGCACTGGATATTCCACATAACTCAAGGAAGAATCTAGCTCAACCTCATCAGTACTCAACACATGGGATGGATCTGGCTCATATTTTCTCAACATTGACACATTAAAAACATCATGTATCGCTGCTAACTCATCAGGCAGCTGCAATCTATAAGCCAACTGTCCAATCCTTTCAACAATCGCAAATGGGCCAACGAATTTAGGAGCTAACTTGACCTTGAATCTGAATCTCATCACTCTATTGAAAGGAGAAATCTTAAGGAACACTCGATCACCAACTTCAAATTCCAGAGCTCGGCGTCTTCTGTTAGCATAGCTAGTGAAGCGGTCCTATGCAGCTTTCATTCTACTTCGAATAAAAAAAAATCTGATCTCTTATATGCTGCACAAAATCATAGGTCGAAAGCTGTTTCTCACCAACTTCTTCCCAACAGATTTGAGATCTACACTTGCGACCATACTGTTAGAGTAGATGCCCAACTAGCCAACTTGTGGCGTGTGGGTTTTATAGACTCTTGTACAAACGATCTTTATATATGATATTCACATTCTTTTATATGGCATTCTTTACTTTCATTATGTGTGTAATGATTTACAATTGCGTTGAGTAAAGACCTAGAATGCACTGAAGCGTATGTTAGATGTGATAGTGGGTATGACGGCTATCATGAAACACATCTAATAGTCGCTGTGTATTCTGAACATGTTCCTAGTCGATTGGGCCGTCAAAATGAGGATAAGGCCGCCCGAGTTCGAGACTAGTATCTGCGATGCGAAGTACCATGTTTCATTGGTAGGGAACATTGTGATGTTCTGAGCATGCAGATAGATAGTGACCTGGTGATCTATCGAACTACCCTCGTTCGGACTTTTCAAGTGGTTACCATTTGTAGAGTGGATAAGTCCGAGGTCTTGGTTGTACTGATTAGTCCTCACGACTCGAAACGTCATTGAGACTCTACATGATAGGCGTCTCACTTTGACCCGTTTTCCGACTCATTTGGGGTCACCAGGCGTCGGGATTGGGTGAGACCCCGATGCATGTAGGAGTCGATGCATCGTTGTCGAGGATTCACCGCTCGCAGACATGCGTGGATATCCTATGCTATCTGAGGGGATAATAGATACCTAGGGGATCATGGGGCGATGTTGCTAGACGCTTTACCATGATCCGTTGGGCAAGTCCGGAATTGTGATTCCGGAGCCACAATGGTTGTGGGCCCACGGCTAGCTGTATCCCTGAACCATTGAGGGTCACACAAGTACTAGATTCGAGATTCCCGCATGGATACTCAGCTCAATGTGTTGATCACGAGAAGAGGATTTCGGGAAGTGCGACTTCCTAAAAGTCAACAGGGGTCAAACCGGGGTTTCCCACTGTTGAGGGGCAAAACGGTCACTTTGCACTGGGGTTCTGAAAAATGGTTTTTCAGATTATATGATTCAGTTTCGGAAACTGAGTCCATCGGTCCGATCTGATCGGCGATCGGAGTTATGATGAAGTCTCGGTGTTGGAAATGAACTGAATGTTCATTGTTGGACCCGGGCCCGTTGGGACGGTCCAAGTCCAACACTCTATTTAGTTGATGCTTAGACTTCATAACTCATAATTAACTCTACTCTAAAACCCTAAGCACTAAACTAGCCGCCCCTCTCTTCCCTTCTCTCACGCTGCCGCCGTGCGCCGCCGCCGTCTTCGCCGGAAAAATAGTTTCCGGCCAACTCGACGAGGAGAATCCGTTCGTGCTGATCTCGTCAGCGCTTCTAGTGTAGCCTGACGAAGGAGTCTAGGATCTGGTCGTGGACCGGATTGGCGTAAACTACCGCAATCTACCGAGAAGAGCCGGATTATTGTAATCACGGTTGGAGCCAGGCACAAGTGCCAACAAGGTAACCCGCTTAAACATCCTATGAATGTCGTAGTATGTTATCTGTTTTTCGTATTGATCGCCTCCCGGCACCTGTTTATTTGTCTTCCGCTGCCTAGCCGGGGGGCGGATCCGGATCCCCAACAGTGGTATCAGAGCCAGTGTTTCCCGGATCTGATCATACGAATTGCCTTATTGTATCTAACCTTGAAAATTTCAGATCATCAACAAAAGAAAATCTTTTCCCGGCCGATCGCCGCCGCTTGGAGCGCCGCCCCCTCGCGCGCACGATGGCGCGCTCACGCCCGCGCAACGTCGCGCCCGCTGGCCGCTGCCCGCGCAAGCTGTTGCGCCGATGGAAGGGGCACTGGTCGCGCACGTTTCGCGCATCGGCGTCGCGCTTGGCCGCGTGCTGGCCGCGCGCCTGCCGCGCGAGAGGCGCCGAGAGATGCTGCCTCCTTCGCGCAAACTGTTGCGACGCATGGTTGCTGGACGTCGCCGATGGTTGCGCGAGCGTTGCGCGTCGTCGCGTGCTGCTGGCCGGGCGTTGTAGAGCCATATTGCGCCGCTGCTTGCGCGGTGGTGCACACGGCCGTGCGCCCGCATGCGCGCGCGAGAATTTCGATGGTTGCGCGAGCGTTGCGCGTCGTCGCGTGCTGCTGGCCGGGCGTTGTAGAGCCATATTGCGCCGCTGCATGCGCGGTGGTGCACGCGGCCGTGCGCCCGCATGCGCGCGCGAGATTTCGTTGATGGCGGCC
>KV003996.1:173671-185326 GCA_001598015.1 Dorcoceras hygrometricum | reverse complement strand
ACGCTCAGAGCATATGCGACGTCCGGTCTAGTTGAGATCATGCCATACATAATACTACCTATTGCCGAGGCATATGGTACACGTGTCATATTCTCTATCTCCTCATCAGTCTTTGGACACATAGACTTGGATAGAGTGACCCTGTGGCACATAGGTAGGTGTCCTCTCTTGGACTCTTCCATAGAGAACCTCTTAAGTACGGTATCGATGTAGGTAGCTTGGGTGAGTCCGAGCATCCGTTTAGATCTATCCCGATAGATCTGTTTTCCAAGAATATAGTATGCTTCACCCATGTCCTTCATCGAAAATCTACTAGACAACCATACTTTAGTTGACTGCAACATTCCTACATCATTCCCAATGAGTAGAATGTCATCAAAATAAAGTACGAGGAACGTCACAGCGCTTTTAACTACCTTCTTGTAAACACATGGCTCCTCGTGATTTTTGATGAAACCAAATTCCTTAATTGTTTCATCGAATCTCAGGTTCCAACTTCGCGATGCTGTTTGAGACCGTAGATCGATCTCTGAAGCTTGCATTCCTTATGCTCGCTTCCAACAGATGTGAAACCCTCAGTATGCGTCATATAGATCTCTTCCTTAATGTTTCCATTAAGGAACGCAATTTTCACATCCATTTGCCATATCTCATAGTCGTACCATGCGGCTATGGCTAACAAGATTCTAATCGACTTGAACATTGCGACTGGCGAGAAGGTTTCATCATAGTCAACACCTTGCCTTTGAGTGTAACCTTTTGCGACCAGTCGTGCCTTGTAGGTCATTACCTTACCATCAGGCCCAAGTTTCCTCTTGTATACCCATTTTCACCCAATAGGAACAATTCCTTCGGGAGGGTTAACAAGAGTCCAAAATTGGTTAGCATGCATTGAGTCAACTCAGACTGTATTGCTTCAAGCCACAAATTAGAATCAGCATCGAAAATTTCCTCCTTGAAAGTTCTTGGATCAGATCCAACAACTTGATCACCTTGATCATCTTCAAGGAGAAAACCATATCTCTCAGGAGCCCTAGGAACCCTTTCGGATCTCCTAGGTGCGACCATTTCTGTAATTGGCTCTGTAGGTGCAGGAGATTCACTTGGTACTTCGATTGGATCTCGAACCTCTTCGAGTTCTACTATTTTGCCTTTTATATCAAGTAGAAATTCCCTTTCCATAAAGGTGGCATTCCTAGAAACAAACACTTTTGTTTCGCTCGGATAGTAGAAGTAGTATCCAATGGAATTCTTTGGATACCCAATGAAGTAGCATAAGATGGATCTCGTATCCAGCTTATCTCCCACTTTCTGCTTCACGTAAGCAGGACATCCCCAAATTCTCATGAATGAGTACTTGGGTGGTTTGCCCATCCATATCTCATATGGAGTCTTATCCACTGCTTTGGTGTGGACATTGTTCAATAACATTACCGCCGTTTCGAGCGCATAGCCCCAAAACGAGGTAGGAAGCTCAGTGAAGCTCATCATGGATCGAACCATGTCCAACAAGGTCCGGTTACGATGCTCCGCTACACCATTGAGCTGTGGTGTGGCCGGAGGGGTCCACTGTGCGAAAATCTCATTCTCTTTTAATGAAGTATGTGTGACCGTATTTAGTACCAATACTAAACGGGCCGCACACATCAGTATGGATCAAATCCAATAGGCCTTGAGCACGCTCACCCTTGCCCTTGAAGGGTTGCTTAGTCATCTTTCCCTTAAGACAAGACTCACAAGTCGGTAGGGAGTTAATGTCTGACCGATCAAACATGTCACTCCTAACCAACTTGTTCATCCTTCTCAGAGAAATGTGACCTAGCCTAGCGTGCCAAAGTTGTGCTGGGTTCAAGTTATCGTGTTTCCGTTTAATCGTTGTTGTATGTGCTTCGACATCGCGAGTTGGTACGTCTTTTAATTTTAAGGTGTATAAATCGTTTTCGCGTTCCCCAATTCCGATCAAACATTAATTCTTGTAAATATTGCAAATCGAATTAGCAAACATACAAGAATATCCATCACTATCAAGCAGAGAAACAGAAATAATGTTCTTTATTAATTCGGGAACAAATAAAACGTTTCTCAACAACAACTTAAAATCAGAAGATAGAAATAAGTAAACATCTCCTATAGCTATAGCAGCAACCCTTGCTCCATTGCCAAGCCTCAAGTGGGTCTCACCCTCTCTAAGACGTCGGCTTCTTGTCATCATCTGCAAATCATTGCAGATATGAGATCCACATCCGGTATCAAGTACCCAAGAAGTCGAATTAAGAGACATATTTATTTCAATATAGAACATACCTTTCGCAGTTCGCAATTGCTCGAGGTACTCCTTGCAGTTCCTCCTCCAATGCCCAGCCTTGTGGCAGTGGTGGAAAACATCCTCGCTCTTGTTTGGTTTAGAAGCCTTTGCCTTTGGCTTCTTGGCGGACTTTTCTTCCTTCGCAGGAGCAGAACGCTTCTTGCTCTTGCGTCTGGGCCTCTTCTTCGCAGAGGAAGAAGAGCCCATGAGGAGGACGGGTTTGTCCTTCTTTATGGTCCCTTCAAACACTACAAGCATGTTAACCACCTCTTCAAGGGTGACCTCCAGCTTGTTCATGTTGAAGTTGACCACAAAGGGGTCAAATGCAGCGGGTAGCGATAGGAGAAGTACATCCACCGACAGCTCGTGTGGAAGTGCGATATCAAGGCCCGAAAGCTTTTCAACGAGCCCAATCATACGAACACCATGCTCGCGGACCGAAGTCCCATCGCGCATGCGGCTCGTCATCAGCTCCTTGACAGCCGTGAACCTCTCATGTCGAGAGTTCTCCCCGTACAGTTCCTTGAGATGAAATAGTATGGCAGAAGCATACTTTGTCTTCTCAAAGCGCCGTTGTATTTCGTTGGACATCGATGCCATCACATAGCATCGAGCTTTAACCTCATCGTCACGCCATTGGTTAAGCGTAATCAGCTCCTCAGGGCTGATATCGGCAGGGGTTTCCTCCGGAGGGCACTTCTCTATCGTATAGAGGAGCTTCTCCGAAGCCAATACAAGATTGAGATTGCGGAGCCAGTCTTGGTAGTTCAGACCGGTGAACCTGTTGCTATCCAGTATAGCAGCGAGCGGGTTTTTCATTGAAACCATTTTATAAGCAGTAATACTGAAAAGAAAACAGATATACATTACTAACTATATATAAAATAAACGCAAAGACATAAAACATGGTCATTAAGTTTTATGAATTACCCTCCCACTATTTTAACGATTTCACCACCCTCTAATGAAATCGAGAAAACATGTTTCTTTAGTGGGTACACGGAGCCCAATCAAGCGATCATGGACCCGAATAATATCAACCATCCATGACCCCCAAAAGGTAGTTTACGATTGCAACCGGTGCAACCTCCATGTATTCACCTCACGTCCAGTAAGGGCCCAATAAAATGACGCCGTTTACTCACATGGCGTGGACAGCTTTCCGGCATACATGACCCCCTCAATAATATGAGTCGGGCCATGTATACGGGTAGCATCGACGTACACCCATTGTTGATGGAAGGTAGGGAAATTTAAACAATTTTAAATACCCTTTAGTTTATCGAATAAACATTTTATCTTGATATAAGTTTTAAATCATATTTAAAACGAGGGATTTTTATTTTTGAAAAAAACTTTGGTCTCATGCATTTATTTTAAATCAAATTTAAAACATGCAACATGCGGATTCAATTAAACTATATATCAACATATATAAGGAAAAATTGGGATGATCGATCGCGAGAGCTATGCGGTCCGTGGTTGCCAGTCACGGACCTGGGTCCAATCCTAGGGGTAATACAATATGCAATGCAATCCTATTACAAAGCTTTCCGGTTTTACAGATCTTCGATCTTCAATATCTTGATCGTCATTGTCCACCGTCTTCGGATGTCCTCCCACTAAATCTAGTAATTTACAAATATACCATGACATACAAGGGATACATTTATCAAGGGGTGGGAACGGGCCACAAACAGGCCCACTTTAAATGATAATCAAATATATAAAAAAACTGAATCACAAAAACCTATCGCATACTCCTAACAAATTGGGCACGGCTCTCGATCATCCCAATCATGCAATTAATCTAATTAACATGCATAAATTAAATAATCCTATTATTTATCGCAAATGTTGGGATCCGGATCACGCCTCCCGGCGAGGCAGCGGAAGAAGAAAAACAATCCGGGAGACGATCAATACGATAAAAAACAACAACATGCTATGACATTCATAGGGCGTTTCAGATTGATACCTTGCTGGCAACTAGTGCCTGGCTCCGACCGGTTTCGTAAAGAAAACGGCACTTCACGATAGGCGGCGGTAGATATCGTCAATCAGGTCCACGACCGGAGACGGGATTCCTTCGTCAGCCTGCACTAGAAGGCCTGATGAGATCTGCACGGACGGATTCTCCTCGTCATATTTGTCCGGAACAATTTCCGGCGAAGCGGCGGCGGCGGCGAGGCTTTTGAGAGGAAAGGGGGGCGGCGCTTATGATGCTTAGGGTTAGGGTTTGATTAGTGTCTATTTAACAATGAAGCCTAAGCCTAATTAAATAGACTAAGTGGTGGACTTGGACCCGGCCCAACGGGCCCGGGTCCAACGGGTGAACATTCAGTTCATCCCCATCACCATGGCTTCATCGTAACTCCGATCGTCGATCAGATCGGACCGATCGACTCAGTTTCCAAAACTGAATACTATGATCTGAAAAACCATTTTTCAGAACCCCAGTGCAAAATGACCGTTTTGCCCCTCAACATCGGCAAATCACGATTTGACCTCTGTTGACCTTTTAGGAAGTCACACTCCCAAAATCCTCTTCGTATGCTCAACACATTGAGCTGAGCATCCGTGCAGGAATCTCGAATCCAGTACTTGTGTGACCCTCAATGGTTCAGGGATACAGCTAGCCGTGGGCCCACAACCATTGTGGCTCCGGAATCACAATTTCGGACTTGCCCAACGGATCCTGGTAAGAGCGTCTAGCAACATCGCCCCATGATCCCCTAGGTATCACTGATAGTGCCTGCAAGAACCAGTTGGTCGTGGTTAGCGTACAGTACGGTTCTTTCAATCCATATATCCCGATCAGATCAACGACCATTGGTAAATCGAGAGTCCCTAAAGATCCGATAGCTATGCGTACATCTTGGAGATCGAATAGTGACATCACGAGTGTAACTAGGTAAACACATTTACCTAAACACTTCTAGTACTCTGGCCAGAGATTTATACACTATTATCCCCTCAGATAGCATAGGATATCCACGCATGTCTGCGAGCGGTGAATCCTCGACAACGATGCATCGACTCCTACATGCATCGGGGTCTCACCCAATCCCGACGCCTTATGACCCCAAGTGAGTCGGAAAACGGGTCAAAGTGAGACGCCTATCATGTAGAGTCTCAATGACGTTTTGAGTCGTGAGGACTAATCAGTACAACCAAGACCTCGGACTTATCCACTCGACAAATGGTAACCACTTGGAAAGTCCGAGGGAGGGTAGTTCGATAGATCACCAGGTCACTATCTATCTGCATGCTCAGAACATCACAATGTTCCCTACCAATGAAACATGGTACTTAGCATCGCAGATACTAGTCTCGAACTCGGGCGGCCTTATCCTAATTTTGACGGCCCAATCGACTAGGAACATGTTCAGAATACACAGTGACTATTAGATGTGTTTCATGATAGCCGTCATACCCACTATCACATCTAACATACACTTTAGTGTATTCTAGGTCTTTACTCAACGCAATTGTTAATCATTATACACACAATGAAAGTAAAGAACGCCATATAAATAAATGCGAATATCATATATAAAGATTGTCATATACAAGAGTCCATGAACCCACACGCCACAAGTTGGCTAGTTGGGCATCTACTCTAACACGAAACCGATATTTCCTGGGCCCATTAACCTGGTTTAAGCCCATGAAATATCTATAAATAGGGGTTTAAGGGGAGCCATTCATTTGTACCAAGTTGTATCGACAACACCCCTCCCCTTACCCTCGCTCTCGCCCTCCTCTTCCCGCCACAGCCACCGTCGGAATTTATTCCGACCATCTCGGTGTGAATGTTGTTCCGTTTGTGAAATCTTCACTGGTTTTCTAGTTCAGACCAGTGTAGGAATTTAGATTCCGGTCGTGGACCTAATTGGGCGTTCATCAACCGTTCAACCTTTGAAGGGCCATTTCCCTTGTGTACTGGTCGGAGCCGTGTGCCAAGTCACCAAAGGTAAATGTTCTAAACATCCTTTGTATGTTTAGATGTTTTATATTCATGTAGTGACCATTCTCGGGCACATTTTTTTTAAACTTCTGCTCTTCCCGAGAGTAGGATCCGGATCCACGCTGCGCCAACTGACAAGACACCATCACAGACTCTGGATGACCCCAGCCAACGTAGACCAAACCACGAACTAGATGTGAGACCTGGAATTGTATTAAGATTAATTTGGCTGGAATTAATCGGTTTAGAGATTTCTGGTGGTTCAGATCTCTATTTGGATGTTTTGTTTGCATTTTCGGGTAAGAAATTACATTTGGAGCAATTCTGGAAGTTTTCGTATTTTTGGAGATTTTTGGGTGAAAGCTGGTTTCGGGGTGAAAGCTGGTCGATAGTGAAAACCAGTCGCAATGCGTATTTGTATCACGGGAAGTCAATACACCGTCATTTTGCGTTGAGTAACCAGTCGTTGGCAAAGTCTGCCAGCAGCAATGCTTAGGTGGATTTCAGCAGAGAGCGCTAAGGAACTTCAAAGCGGCGACGTTTTGTGAGGTATCTGCTGGGTGGTATCTGTTAGCAGCAAGTTCCTGTATCGAGCATAAAACGCTGTCGTTTGTATTAGTGAAGGCGACGTCGTTTGGTTAGCGCTAAGGGGACCAGCCGTTGCATTTGTGTAGTTCAGCAGATTTGCTGACGTGTGCGGAGCTACGTCGTTTTACTTAGTTTAAACGCTGCGTTTTGATGTCGCGTCTGGTTCCAGCTGCAAAGATATGTTGCGTTGAGTGAGGAATCCAGTCGCTGGTTTTGGGTGACCAGCTGATGGCAGATACGATGACGTAAGCTGTGCGACGTCGTTTTGTTAAGTCGATGCGACACCGTTTTGCTAGCGTTGTTTAAGAGATTCAACAGCTGGTTTGCTTTACATCTGCTGGTTGTGTTTTCAACGAGTGTCGGTTGGTTTTGTCGGTGGGATCTGTTATCAGCAGTCGAGATGTGTATATATAGGAAGACTTGGTCTTCGATTGGATTATTGGATTCCCATACATAGCGAAATATTCTCCCGATTGTTGTTCTTCGCTTCGAACCCTAGGTTACTGTTCACCATGAGTTTCTCCGGCGAATTCCCATAGTTTTCGACCACCGTTTGGTATGTTCGAGGTAGCTTTGGACTCCTCTCGAGAAGCTCTTCCATTCTATACCACTTTTGGAGGCTGTAGTTGGCTAGTTGAGGAACGCGAAGTTGCTGCCCGTTCGTATTTTAAGTAGCTCAGGTAGAACTTCATTCCTTGGAGATGAGATCTTGTTCCTAGCCTAGAATTAAGATTCCTGTTAGTTGTATTGGTAGTAATTGTGTTGGTTGAGCGTAGCTCCCAGCCGTGAGCTTCTGTCAGTATCCCTGAGAATTATGCTTCGTTGTTTAGCAGGTTTTCAACTAGATTTCTCGGGATCCCTTTGTGGTAATTGTTTCGCAGTATTGAGGTACGGATTTGAGCTTGATGTAGCTAGGAATTGGCGTGAGATTTAATGTTAGATGACTGCTTGTGCATTTCCGTGGATATTGCTGTGTGCATATGTGATTGCTGTTGAGTTTAGCTGCTATGTTTGTGCATACACGCATTTCCCATATTGCATTCAGATTTCTGTTGCAGCCATTGCTTTGTATTCCGTTGCATTGCTGTTGTTTCTTACCAGGATGCGAGGGCGAGCGGCAATACTGCACTCTCATCTCCCTGTTGGGATCTGTTAGCCACCATGTTCCGAGTGGTTAACTACCACAGTTCATGGGCGAGGCAACGGCAGGTTGAGTTGTTTGATGCATCTGGTATTCGGGTGTATTGTCAAGGCAAGTGGCTCACTACCACACTTTGAAAACACCCTGTGGCCACTGATTCGTTGCAGATCTCGTGGAGCTATGTTTGAGTTCCTTGGCTCCCTTGTTGGTTGTAGCCTTCAGCTGTTATCTTGTGTCTCATGTATAGCATCTGCATTTATCTTATGCATTTCCTTTAGCCGTTCAGTTGCTCTCCGTACTGGGGTTTGACCCCATGTCCCTCTGGGGCTTGGTTGTTTTCCTTGTTGTGTTGTTTTTCAGGGAACACAGGTTTTACAGCTGGTCGTGGGTTTAACCCAGCTGGAGGTACCCCTGGAGGTGGTTAGAGTATCCCAGTTGTATATAGCATATTTATATGTATCAGTACAGTTATCCAGGAGATGCCCTGTGCTTCGTTGTTCTATCCAGTGGTTGGAGTCTGATACTTGTGTTTGTATGCTATACTGTGTTGTTATGGCTTGTAGCCATTTGTTTTTTTGTTGATTTCGAAAATTGGGATATCTATTTTGAGTATCGCACTATTTTAAATTATAATGTTTTAAACCGTCAGGCCAAAAGCGAAAATTTTACCCGCTTTTTGATAGCTTCCGCATGTGTTTGTGTGTTTTTACTTTGATATGAGCACGATGCCTGACATTTTTGGTATCAGAGCTTAAGCTGGGATAAGCTCGATTTCTTTGATCACACTTGAGTCTAGGCACAGTGTCGTGTGTTGCATGTGCTTGACCTATGTGATTATGTGCTGCATATGGTTGTGTTATATGCTATCTATGCTGTATCTATTCTGTTTTGCTTGATCCTGTTGCGTGTTTTCGTAGATTCCGCCTAGACGTCGTGGTAGAGGTAGGGGGCAGTTTGAGGAATCAGCAGGACAGAATGAGGATAGGCGTAGTGCTCGCAGTCATACTCGTGTTAGCGACGAGGAGGAAGTTGGTGACTTGCCTCCCCCTGCGGAGCGGATGGATCTTGTTATAGCGAGGTTTCAGCGGATGAACCCTCCAGTCTTTAATGATGACGATTCCAGTGAGGATGCAGACTCGTGGCTCCAGAACATTATCGATCTTTTTGATCGGGTTCAGTATGATGATGATCTTCGGCTGAGTTTAGCGACCCTCTTGCTCAGGAAGGCTGCAGAGCGCTAGTGGCGAGGCGCTTCGAGTACCTTGTTGGAGACCGGTGTTGGGATCTCTTGGGACAGTTTTTGCGAGACCTTCCGACAGGAGTATGTGCCCGAGTCTTATGTGCACGCCCAGGAGCGGGAGTTTCGATCATCTGGAGCAGGGCTCAATGTCTGTCCGGGAGTATGATAGGAAGTTCTCTTCTCTGTTGGTGTACGTTCCCCATGTTTCTAGCCGGGAGAGGGCCAAGCGGACTAGATTTCTTGAGTGCTTGAATGAAGAGCTATATCAGATGGTGCTGAGCAGCAAACCCAAGACTGAGGCAGTTGATAGTGCCATTGACATTGAGGAGGGTTCGCGTAGCCATCGTGCTCGTAGGCAGCAGGTGGCTCAGGGTGGTCGTTCCACTGGTCAGGGGGCACAGTATTCTCAGTCCTTCCAGTCAGCCCATCAGCCCTAGCAGCAGCAGCAGCTGCAGGTGGCACAGCAGTCTGGCCGTCAGAGGTTCCGACCCCGCGGTCAGCAGTTCAAGAAAAAGTCGGGTTCTGGCTCTTCTGGTTCAGGAAGCTCGAGTAGCAGCGGTACTCGGGCTGAGTTTTGTGGTTTTTGCGGTGGAAAGCATCCTTCTACCCAGTGTGTTGGTGTGCAGGGCTCCTGCAGCATTTGTGGTCAGTACGGGCATTTTGCTAGAGTGTGTCCGTCAGCTGGATCACAGCAGATCGTGGCCCAGCCTCAGGGTCGTGGAGGTCAGTCTAGGGGTCGTTCCCCTCAGTTTCAGCAGCCCCGGTTGGGTGGGACTCAGTTTAGGCTGTTCCAGCAGCCTGGTTCATCGCGGTTCGGACAGTCGTCTCAGCCTTTCTTCTTTGGACCCCAACATGCTCATGTTAACGCCATCACTAGGGAGCAGGCCGAGGGGACGTCGAGTCGGGTGATCGCAGGTACTTGTCTTGTTTTCGATTTTCCTGCACGTGTGTTGTTTAACATCGGTGCATCGCATTCTTTTGTTTCTGATTTGTTTGTTTTTGAGCATGGTCTGTGTACCATTCCTTTGCGTGATGCTGTTTCTGTTTCTACCCCTGGAGGTGTGAGCCTGTTCTCCCAGGAGGTTTTGTTAGATGGCGTGTTGCGTTTTTGCGAGCATATGTTGGTGGCGATTTTGATCCGCCTTTTGTTGTGGGATTTCGATTGCATAGTTGGGATGGACGTGTTGTCCAAGTATAGGGCCTCCGTGGAATGTTTCCATGGGATTGTGCGCTTTAGGACTATGTCTGGCGAGAAGTGGACCTCTATGGCCAGGATTCTCGATCGAAGATCCCGTTGGTCTCAGCGATGGAGATGTTCAGCTTGTTGTCCTTAGGTAATGCTGGTTTTATGATCTACGCTTTGGACGCATCTTCTTCTTCTCGTGTGCAGCTCAGTGACGTTCCTATGGTGCGACACTTTCCCGATGTTTTTCCGGAGGAGATTCCTGGTTTTCCTCCGAGGCGGGAGATAGACTTCAGCATAGAGCTGGTGCCTGGCACAGCTTCGATTTCTCATGCCCCGTATCGTTTGGCGCCTGCGGAGTTGGGAGAACTCAAGGTGCAATTAGATGACTTGCTGGAGAAAGGTTTTATCCGACCTAGTATGTCACCGTGGGGAGCACCCATTTTATTTGTGAAGAAGAAGGATGGATCAATGCGGATGTGCATTGATTTTCGCCAGCTGAACAAAGCCAATGTCAAGAATAAGTACCCGTTACCGAGAATCGATGATTTGTTCGATCAATTGCAAGGTTCTGCGGTATACTCGAAGATTGATCTTCGTTAAGGGTACCATCAGCTGAGAGTGAGAGATCAGGATGTCGCGAAGACTGCTTTTCGTACCAGGTATGGGCATTTCGAGTTTCTGGTGATGCCATTTGGTTTGACCAACGCGCCTGCAATCTTTATGGATCTGATGAACCGGGTTTTTAGAGAGTTCATTGATCAGTTCGTGATCGTGTTTATTGACGACATCTTGGTTTACTCGAAGACTCCTTTAGAGCATAAGGAGCATTTGCGGATTGTCCTTTAGACGCTAAGAGATCAGCAGTTGTATGCTAAGTGTTAGGATAAAATTTATGGTTTTGGTGATAACAAAATGGAACAAGTTATCTGGTGTTGTCTATTGGAAAGAAAAACCAGTCGACTGGAATGCTTTTTAATTGCGAGGAACAGTATATCAAGACGCAAGCTTTTGTATTAGAAACGACGGCGTATTGAAGTAATTCTACCAGTCGCAGTGAACAGTTATCAGTTTCCAGTCGCAGTGAACAGTTATCAGTTTCCAGACGCAGTGAACAGTTATCAGTTTCCAGTCGCAGTGAACAGTTATCAGTTTCCAGACGCAGTGAACAGTGGGTAGAATTCAGTCGCAGTGAACAGTGGCTTATATCCAGTCGCAGTTATCAGTA
>KV003996.1:162625-173305 GCA_001598015.1 Dorcoceras hygrometricum | reverse complement strand
TTACAGAGCTTTCTCTCGTTTGATATTTCAAAAAGCTCAAGACTCGAAGAACTTACTGTTTTTGTTCTTCATTAGATAATCTTTCGAGTCAAAATACAGTCTCTAGCATCGTGTTCTCATTGATATATTTGATAGAGTCTGTAAACGAACTGTCTTTTAAGAAGTTCGTAAAACGTTTTAAATCATTGTAAACCAGCAGCTAGTCTGTGTGAAACGTTGTGAGGTGCTAGGAGTTCTCAAGGTTGTTGGCTTTGGGATCGGGTGCTTGTAGATTGTCTACTTGTATCAAAGTCTTCTAGTGATACCTTCCGAGGAGGAAGAAGGGGAGACGTAGGATATTCATATCCGAACTTCCAGAAACAAACTCTCGACCCTATCTTTTATTTACGCAGTTATATTTTGAGTTTACGCATTGTACTTTGTTCACAAACTAATCGGCCTATTTCCGCACATTTATTTGTGGCTGAGAAGTTTGCATAAGACTGAGAAACCAAAACATTTTAAAAGAACCTTTGAAATAGAAAAATCGAAGGAGTTCATTCAACCCCCCCCTTCTGAACTCCTATTTGCTTAGTGATCCTATTTCCGGGGACCATCAACTTACTTTATAAGATGTTGGACAACAACATGTTCAGCAAGATTCAAACTTGTACCACGGCCAAAGAGATATGGTAGAAGCTCACCCAAATATGTGAGGGCAATGAGGAGACCAAAGAAAACAAGATGACTGTTGTGAGACCCAAAAGACTATTGGAGTAATTAAGCTAATTAATCGGGTAGTATAGACTAGATAAGGGGTGAGCTGATTTGGGAAGGGCCAGCACTGAGCTGATATGCTTTAGGGAATGCAAGCTGGTCTGTGTGTGTGGAACAATCTTAGCTGTTGGAAATATCAACGCAGTAGTAAACAGCTCAGGGATGCGGCTACATGAGCATAAGATGTTAAGGTTTGGAGAGTGTGAGCTGCCCTGTGAGAGATGATCCTGAGCTGGATTGTAAAGCTGAGTGCTAAGATGGTTGGTAGTGAGATGGAATGGGGAAAACCAGCTTGGAGGTGTGCAAGCTGGTAGTAGAGTTTTGGTGGACTGGCCGGGTTCGATTCGTGGTTTTAATTTAGACCTGTGAGACCGAAATATTAGAGGAGCAATTAATTTAATTAATCGGGTTTAGCATAGATCGGATCAGGCGTCAGCTGATCTAGGATGAGCCAGCTCCGAGCTGGTATGTTTAGTAAATTTAAGCTGGTCTGGAGCAGATTAGAGCTAGATGATTCAAAGGATAGCGAGCTGGTCAATGCGTGGAACATCTCTAGGTTAGTTTTCATAGAACGGTCTGAGCTGGATGGTTGGAATACTTATATAGTGTGGTCGCATGCTATTCGAGGTACGCTAAGCTGGATATTCGAAGCGGGTGCCTAAGCGACGTAGTTTGGAGAAACCAGCTTAGAGGGGCGTGATCTGATAGTGCTATGCGGACCAGCCCGGTTTGAGGGTTTAGTGGACCAGCCTGGTTTGAGGGTTTAGTGTAAAACAGTACGGTTCATGGGTATCAGCTTAGGTGAGAGCTGATAGTGTGAGAGCTGGTCTTCGTATGCGTGATCTGGTTGTCCCGATCTGAGGTGTGGCACGACGCAGTTTATGTGACGTCAGCTTAGCCTCTAGCTAGATGGTTCACGTGAGCTGGCCAACGCGTAATCTATTTTATGGATGTGAGTGGTTGCATACGTGTGATCTGTTCTGGTAGCACGAACTGGATGACGTGTACCAATTTGTACCCTGAGCTGTTGGTAGCTATTGTTCACCAGATCACGGGGGACTTATATATATATGGAGGACGTTGATCGTGCGATCGCCATTCTTCTCCAACACTTAGAAAATATCTCACCCCGTAAACGTACCCTATATTGTAGCGAAACCCTTACTCTTCATCGAACCTTATCTCCTCCGTTTCTCGGCGGTAGATGACGTAGCTTGGAGCAAGATTGGTAGTGTTGAGTTCCTCTTTCCAATACTCTTCTTTCTATACCTCTTTCGAAGGCTTTGGTGAACAGGAAGAGTGGACGCGAAGGAGCTACAGTGTGTTATTGGTTCATGTTTCGGCCGATTGGGTTTCCGTTCAGATAGTGCTTTTGAGTAAGTGTTAGATCCCCCCTTACGATTCATTCAGACCTAGCTAGTAAGTGTTAGATCCTCCCTTACGATTCATTTACACCTAGCTATTGCATTTAAGGGATAGGATAGAACTGGGTTGAGCTGGTGGCTCCCAGTTGGTATTATGTGCTTACGATCCCTGAGCTGATTGTTGTTTTTGGCTAAACAGGTTTCAGATCTGAGTTGTTAGGGACTCTTGTTGTGGTAATTGTAGCACAGAAGCTAAGGTACGGATTTGAGCTTGTATTACAGCTTTGGGATAAGCTTGGATATATGTTTATGCTTGCTGGTATGTGTGCAGTGTGTATGCTATCGTTTTGTTGTTTCTTGCTGCTGTTCTGTGCTGGTTTTTGCAAGATATAGTTGTGCATACACGCATTTCTCCTGTTGAGCTCATATATTGTTAGCCGTTTGTTGTTGTGCTAACCCCTGTGTACCAGGATGCTTCTATTGAGGATGAGCGGCAATACCGTGCTCCTCATCTCCCTGCTGATCTAGTTGTTAGACGCTATGAGACGAGTGGATAGCTACCATGCTCTCATGAGCTTTGGGCAACATCAGGTTGAGAAATCTGGCTTATGCTTCTGGTACAGTGTGTTGGGACGAGTGGATAGCTACCATGCTCTCACACACCTCGTGGCCGCTTCTCTCTTTCGACCTGTGTAAGATGTTGAGTTGTTCTTGAGATCCTTTGGCTTCTTGTTTCGATTGTAGCCTACTGACTTTGCATTCTATTTCCCTCATGCATAGCACATTCATTTATCCGTTGCTGTCTAATTTTTGTTTTATGTTGCTCTCCATACTGGGGTTTGACCCCGTCCCTTTGGGGCTGTTTGGTTTGTTATGTGTCATTCAGGTTTTCCAGGTTATTCAGCTGGCCTAGGAGGTGAGTCAGCTGGTGATGTCCCCAGAGGTTGATTAGAGTGTCCCAGATATATTTATATGTATTGGTGTTGTTGCCAGGGAATGCCTTGTGCCATCGTTGTAAACAAATTTGGTTATCGTTGGTTTTGTATGCTGATACTTGTTGTATTCGTAGCTGTTTTTTTTTTATATTCGTAGCTGTTGTGTGTACAGATTTTAGTTGTTGTAAAACCAATATTTTGAGTATAAGTGTATTTTAAAATTATGTTTTCTAAATCAGGTCAAAGCGAAAAATTTTAACCACTTTTAATGCTTCCGTATTTTTATTTGCGTGTTTAAATCTCTGATTTGTGCACCAGGCCTGATATTTTGGTATCAGAGCTTAAACTGTTATAAGCTCGAATTCTTTTGATCACACTTGAGTCTAGGCCATGTGTGGCTTGTTGTGTGTGCTTGACTATGTGTTATATTGCTGTGTGATCTTATTGTCTTAGTGTTTGCTTAGATTCCGCCTAGACGTAGGGGTAGAGCACTAGGCAGATCCCGATAGAATCTGAGGCTAGAAAGATGAGTGCGAGCGCAGTATTGTCGTTCATAGGCTCGATAGACAGGTTGATGATGAGGTGGATATGTTGGCAGCCCGTGTAGACGAAATGGAACTGATTATGGCGAGGTTTCAGCGGATGAATCCTCAAACGTTTAATGGTGATGAATCTATTTCTGATGCTGAGTCCTGGTTACACCACATTAACAGGGCTGTTTGATCAAGTTCGGTATGACGATGAGCGTAGGCGGAGTTTAGCTACCTTCCAGTTGAGGAAGAATGTGTAACGCTGGTGGAGAGGTGCATCCCAAACTCTAGAGGAGACTGGTGTGGGGATCACTTGGAACAGTTTTTGTACTGCTTTCCGTCAGGAGTATGTCCAGAGTCCTACGTGAACGCCCGAGAGTGCGAGTTTGATAACTTGGTGTAGGGAACTATGTCTGTGTGGGAGTATGCTAGAAAGTATTCTTCTATCCTTTCTTATGTTCCTCATGTATCTGGTCGTGAGAGAGCGAAGAGAAACAGATTCTTGGAAGGGCTGAACGAATATCTGTATTCTTAGTGTTGGCAAGTTCCCCGACTAGCCATGCGGGCGCGGTGGACAAGGCGATGGACATCGAGGAAGGGTTGCAGAACTGTAGGTCTCGGGTTCGGCCGCAAGTTATTGAAGGTACACGTCCCAACATTCAAGGGGCGTAGTATTCCAAACCTTATCAGTCATCCAGCAACCCCAACAGTCATCACAACAATCTAGACGTCACAGGTTTATGCCTCGTGGCCATCAGTTTAAGAAGAAGCCAAGTTCTAATTTTTCTGGTTCAGGCAGTTCGAGCAGCAGCAGCAGTCCCTGGGCTAACTTTCGTGGCCAATGTGGAGGTAAGCACCCTTCGACGCAGTGTGTAGGGGTTCAGGGTGTTTGCAATCTTTGTGTGTAGTACGGGCATTTTGCGAGAGTATGTCCTTTGGCTGGATCTCAGCATACCGCTACCCCATCGCAGGGTTGTTTTGGCGGGTCATCTCGAGGTCGTTTTTTCCCTGTTCAGCAGCAGAGGATGGGGGAAACTCAGCACAGGTCGTTTCAGCAGCCTGGTCCTTCATGTTTTGGACAATCTTCGCAACCCCATTTCTCAGGGCCTCAGCAGGCTCAAGTTAATGCCATGACAAGGGAGCAAGCAGAGGCCAAGCCTGGAGGAGTGATATCAGGTACCTGTACTATTTTTTATTTTCCAACACTTGTGTTGTTTGATACTGGAGCATTACATTCATTTATAGCTGATGCATTTATTGTTGAGCATGGTTTGCGTACCACCCTATTGCGTGATGTTGTTTCTATTGCGACTCCTTCCGGTGCGAGCTTGTTCTCCAAAGAGATGGTGTCGAATGGCATAATTAGGTTTGACGAGAATATGCTGATAGACAATTTGATTCGATTATATGTGGGATTTCGATTGTGTAGTGGGAATGGACGTGTTGACTAGTTTTAGGGACATCGTGGATTGTTTCCATGGTGTTGTGCGTTTTCGGCCCGAGTCTGGTGAGAATTGGAATTTCTACGGCCATGATTCCCAATCGAAGATTCCGTTGATCTCTGCTATGGAGATGTTTGGCCTACTGTCGTTGGAGAATGTAGGATTCATGATTTATGCTTTAGATGCATCCTCAACGTCGTGTGTGGAGCTTAGTGACATCCCCTTCGCTCGTGAGTTCCCTGATGTGTTTTTCGAGAAGATTCTTGGTTTCCATCCGAGTAGAGAGATTCACTTTAGCATTGAGTTGGTGCCTGGTACAGCTCCTATTTCACGAACCCCGTATCGTTTAGCACCAGCCGAGTTCAAAGAGCTGAAAGTGCAGCTTAACGATTTGCTGGAGAAATGATTTATTCGGCCAAGCATGTCATCGTGGGGAGATCCTATTTTGTTTGTGAAGAAGAAAGATGGTTCGATGAGGATGTGCATAGACTTTAGACAACTGAACAAAGCTACTGTGAAGAATAAGTACCCATTACCGAGGATCGACGATTTATTCGATCAGCTTCAAGGTTCAGCCGTATATTCTAAGATCGATCTGCGTTCAGGGTATCATCAGTTGCGGATTCGAGAGGAAGATGTTGTGAAACTGCGTTTAGAACGATGTACGGGCATTACGGATTCTTGGTTATGCCTTTTGGTTTGACTAATGCCCCTGTAGTTTTCATGGACTTAATGAATCGAGTTTTTAGAGAGTTCATCGATCAGTTTGTGATTGTTTTCATCGATGACATATTGGTCTATTCGAAGACTCATGCAGCATAAGGATCACTTGAGGCTAGTTCTCCAAACATTTCGCGACTCGCAGTTGTAAGCTAAATTCTCTATATTGAGGTTTGGTTTGATAAAGTGGTGTTTCTGGGTCATATCATTTCGGATGTAGGGATATATGTTGATCCCAGTAAGGTAGAGGCGATTGTAAATTGGGAACGTCCCAAGAGAATTTTGGAGATTCGTAGCTTTTTGGGATTGGCTAGCTATTATCGACGCTTCATTGAGGGATTCTCTAGTATAGCTAAGCCTATGACGCAACTAACCCAGATGGATAAGAGATTTGTTTGGACGGAGGAATATGAGAACAGCTTCCAATTGCTCAAATAGAAGTTAACTACAGCGCCGGTGTTAGCTTTACCTTCAGGTTCAGGAGGCTTTGTGGTATGTTCTGATGTTTCGCTTAGTGGATTGGGTTGCGTTTTGATGCAGCATGGTCGAGTCATTACGTATGCTTCTCGTCAGTTGAAACCCCATGAGACTCGATACCCAGTTCATGACTTGGATTTGGGGGCAGTTGTCTTTGCTTTGAAGATTTGGCGCCACTTTCTCTATGGCGAACAGTTTGTGGTGTATACCGACCACAAGAGTCTTTAGTACCTCTCTCCCAGTCCGACTTGAATATGAGGCAGCATAGATGGATGGAGTTTCTTAAAGATTTCGATTGCGAGATTCAGTATCAGCCTGGGAAAGTTAACGTAGTTGCTGATGCGCTTAGCAGGAAAGCTCAAGATTTGATGCTTGCATTGCTCAATATTTCCAAGGTCCATGAGCATCTGAGCACTACTGGTTGGCGTTTCTACCCAGGTGATGATTATGTTGTGGTGTCATCTTTTCAAGTCGAGCCACAGATTGTTTCGGACATTTGGACAGCCCAGAGAACTGACCCATATATCCATGAGTTGAAGTTGAAAACTCAAGCTGGACAGTTGGAGGATTATTCTGTTACATCTGATGGTTGTTTGAGGTTTCGGGGCAGGTTAGTAGTGCCTAACTTGATTGATTTGAGAGAAAGGATTTTAAGGGATGCTCATTGCAGTCGACGTAGTGTCCATCCTAGTTCAAGGAAGATGTACCATGCTTGGAAGCCGGACTATTGGTGGGCTGGTTTGAAGAATGATGTTGCTGAATTTGTCTCTCGTTGTTTAAATTATCAGCAAGTTAAAGCGGAAAGGGTGAGACCTGGTGGACTATTACAGAGTTTAGAGGTGCCCCAATGGAATTGGGAGCATGTAGCTATGGATTTTGTGACCCATTTGCCTCGTTCCAGCCGAGGATGTGATGCTATTTGGGTAGTGAATGATAGACTTTCGAATTTAGCTCACTTTATTCTCTACAATATGACGAATTATTTGAAGAAAATGGCGAAATTGTACATCAATTTTGTAGTTCGATTGCATGGAGTTCCTATGTCCATAGTTTCAGACAGAGATCCGAGGTTCACTTCCAGATGTTGGAAGAGTTTACAGGCCGCCTTAGGCACCAGATTGGCTATGAGTACAGCCTTATCATCCCCAAATCGATGGCTAATCTGAGAGGACTATACAGACCTTGGAGGATATGTTGAGAGCTGTTGTTATATATTTTAGTGGTAGCTGGCAATATTCGTTGTCGTTGGTGGAATTTTCGTATAATAACAGCTACCAAGTAACAGTTGGAATGGCACCGTTCGAAGCCTTGTATGTTAGAAAGTGCAGGCCTCCCATTTGTTTGGAAGAAGTAGGGTAGAAGCAGTTGTCTTCACCTTAATTTGTGCAGCTAATGAGAGATCAATTTGATCTAATTCGACAACGTATGAAGGATGCACAAGATCGCCAAGTTAGCTATGCAAATCGGAGGCGTAGGCCTTTAGAATTTTAGGTTAGTGATAAAGTGTTCTTGAAACTTTCTCCTTTTAGAAGTGTTATGAGATTTGGAAACAAGGGAAAGTTAGCTCCTCGTTATGTTGGACCTTATGAAATTGTGGAAAGGATCGGTCCTTTGGCTTATCGTATGTTGTTACCACTTGAACTGTCCTCACTTCACGATATGTTTCATGTGTCTATGCTGAGGAAGTATGAACCGGATCCTTCGCATGTGCTACAAACTGGCGAGGTAGAGCTAGATCGAACGCTGAGTTATGTTGAGTATCCCTTGCTGATTTTGGACAGGAAGGAGAAACAGCTCAAGAACAAGACATTCCCTTAGTAATGGTCCAGTGGAGCAAGCATGGAAGGGAAGAAGCTACGTGGGAGTTAGAGGAGAAGATGCAATGTGAGTGGCCTCATCTGTTTCAGTATGCATCTTACTAGCTTCCATAGATAGAATTCTGGATGTTGTTTCCCAGTCACCTTAAGTTCTAGTTAGTAGTTATTCCATGTGGTTTGGAACTGCTGTGCATAGTATATTTGCGTATTCTCAATTTGGTTTCGTGGTGACATTCTGTGATGTGGAGGTTAGATCAGTTCTGGAGTTTATTGTTCGATTTCGAGGACGAAATCTTTTTTTTAGTTGGGGAGCAATGTGAGACCCGAAAGATTAGTGGATAAATAATTAAATTAATGCGGTTTAGCATAGATCGGATCAGGCGTGAGCTGATCTAGGACGAGCCAGCTCTGAGCTGGTATGCTTAGTAAATGTAAGCTGGTCTGGAGCAGATTAGATCTATATGATTCGAAGGATAGCGAGCTGGTCAGTGCGTTGAAAAACTCTGGGTTAGTTTTCGTAGAACGGTCCGAGCTGGATGGTGGGATTGCTTATAGTGTTGTTGCAAGCTATTCGGGGTACGCTAAACTGGATATTCGAAGCGGGTGCCGAAGCGACGTAGTTTGGAGAAACCAGCTTAGAGGGACACGATCTGATAGTACTGTTCCGATCGGCCAGGTTTGAGGGTTTAGTGTAGACCGGCCTGGTTCTAGGGTTTAGTGTAAATCGGTACGGTTCATGGGTATCAGCATAGGCGAGAGCTGATAGTGTGCGAGCTGGTCTTCATATGCGTGATCTGGTTGTCCCAAGCTGAGGTGTGGTGCGACACCGTTTAAGTGATGTCAGCTTAGACGCTAGCTAGATGGTGTGCGTGAGCTGGCCAACGCGTAATCTGTTTTATGGCTGTGAGCGATCGCGTACGTGTTATCTATTCTGGTAGCGCGAACTTCATGACGTGTAACAGTTTGTACCCCGAGCTGTTGGTAGCTACTGTTCACCAGATCGCGGGGGACTTATATATATATGGAGGACGTTGACCGTGTGATCGCCCTTCTTCTCCAACACTTAGAAAATATCTCACCCCGTAAACTTACTGTGACGCCCGAACCCCCGGGAATCACGAATTGGTGTAAATAAAAATTTCGAAACAAATGGAAGGGCTAAAAGATAATTTGTTATAAGCTGTATTCCTTATAACTTCAAAAGAAATAGAAACACAAAGACAAAACTAACAAACACTTAATTTGCGCGCCAACTACTGAAACTTGTTTGCGGAAAAACAGAGTCTAATATATATAACTTTGCAATTGCGATTACAACATCTGGGTTTCTACATGAATATACAGCTGTTGTAATTGATTTCAATACAGTATTTCTTAGATACAAAACAAGGTCTGCTACGACACGGAATACGTTGGCCATTGATAAACGCACACCACCCAGCAGCTGATTCAAGTTTGACCACCTGTTCGCTCATCAGCTGTCGCACCTGCACCATTTTAAAAGCTAATGAGCCTAGGGGCTCAGCAAATAAAACCTGAATAATAACAAGTTCAAATACGCAGATGGACTTCTGATCATTTCATAAGTTAAAGGAACATCAATACGTAAACATTTCATAAACATTAATAACTTGGAGACAGGGAAATATAACCCAGATCTCAACATTAACATCATTTTCCTTAGATTTATGGCTCAGAAGCTCTCCTTAGGTCCGTGTTGCACCTGATCAAGTGACTACTGATATCAACCTTAGCCATTGGCTTCTTTACATTGGGGCAATCGACATATAGACTGCTGCTCACCCTTCTCATTATGATCGTCTGTTATCGTTGCCATAAATCTTAAATTAAACTTTTGTTCCTTTACATCTTTCGTAAAACTCCTTTCTCAAAATCCTCGGGTTCCATCGTTTTAAAACTTTTGCTTCCACTTTAAAATTTTACTGAGTATCGGGTTCAGCTTTTGGAAACATAATCATTGACATGAGACCAGTAGCAAGAGGAACCAGTCGAAATGATGCTTTTTAAACATATTAAATGAAACGACGTCGTTATCGCGTCGACCAGCCGTAATAAAAGTGTTAAACAACCAGTAACACGGAAACGCTAACAGATGTAAAACCAGACGCAAGGATTTAAAAGAAACGGCGTCGTTAACATATCGACCAGCCGCAGGGAAAATTTTAACAACCAGTCGCAATGAACAGTATCAGTCGCAAGACTAATACCAGCTGGAATGACCTGTAGAAACCAGACGCAAGGAATAACCAGTCGTAATGAACAATACTTTAGAAACGAATATTGCAACTGTTGAAATTTGATAATAAAATGCATCTGCTGGTGAACAGTGCATCTACTGGATTTTAATACAAACATGCACCTGCTGATGAACAGTGCATCTGCTGAATTAATGAAAACAACGCAGTTGATGGATTTTAACAAGGAAATGCAACTGCTAGAATAAAACTGGATGTACGTAACATCAAAGCAACAACTATGCTATCAGCCGTTGCCTATCAAACCAAACTTCATAATGGCTCGACTAGCAACTACCGATTACACCGTTATCAAATTCTGATATTACAACTACTAAGTTGAAGAACATTCATAAACTTCCTGGGAATAAACTCGAATTCTCA